>PITA01009145.1:0-33240 GCA_004023965.1 Spilogale gracilis | reverse complement strand
TCATAGGGGACAGGAGGGAAAAATGAAACAAGACAAAACCCCACAGAGACAAACCATAAGAGACTCTTAATGTCAGGAAACAAACTGAGGGTTGCTGGAGGGGAGGGGGGTGGGAGGGTTGGGTGGCTGTGTGATGGACACTGGGGAGGGTATGTGCTATGGTGAGTGCTGTGAATTGTGTAAGACTGATGAATCATAGACTTATATCTCTGAAACAAATAATACCTTATATATTAACTTAAAAACAAATCTTCTATCTTATTTGAGCCCTGGAGTGTGTGTCTCTTTGCCAAAGCCTAATTAACAAACGGCTGTTAAGAGTACTATTTTTCCTATTCCAAATGTAATATATGTCAACTGTAGAAAATTCAGAATTCAGTGAGCAAAAAGAAGAAATAAACCACGTTTCTTCATAATCACACAATGACACAGTTTTTACAAAATTGAATATTTGGGGGATTATATTTCAGTTTTCTGTGGTGATTTCTATAGTGATATATAAATATACAGATAGTTAATAGATTGCAGTCACATAGTTATAGAGAATTGAATATGTCTTCATATAACAAAAATGGGATTACATTCCATATGTTGAGTTGTGATATATTTTTTGCACCTAACAGTGCATATTGTGAACTTTCCCATGTTATGAAATATTCCTCTGGATGTCATATAATTTATTTATTTATAATGTTTAGCCATGATAAGTAATATTGAAATAAAAACTTTTATAAAAATATATTTGTGTTCACCCATGATGACTTGGGATAAATTCCAAGATGTGAGATTTCTTAGTCAAGGAAAATGTAAAATTCTATGAGTTTTTTTATTTTTTTTATTTTTTTATTTTTACATGCACTGTCAAGTTGCCCTTTAGAAAGAATATGGAAGTGTAGTATAAGAGAATATCACTTCTCTTTCGTCCTTCTGACATTAGATATGGTGAGTTTTTTTTAAAAAAATATTTTATGTATTTATTTGACAGAGAGAGAGAGAGACAGAGAGAGAGAGATCACAAATAGGCACAGAGGCAGGCAGAGAAAGAGGAGGAAGCAGGCTCCCTGCTGAGCAGAGAGCCCAATGTGGGACTCGATCCCAGGACCCTGAGATCATGATCTGAGCTGAAGGCCGAGGCTTAACCCTCTGAGCCACCCAGGCGCCCCATGGTTGAGTTTTTAATGAACAAAATGATCTTGCTAATTCCTCTTTCTTGCTGTTGTTTTCAAAGATATTTTCAAGGGAAGTTGGGAGAGACTTCGTTGGTGTCTGTAGGTATAAAGAAACTGGGGGCTTAAATAAGATGGGGTCTTGAGGCCTAAAGACACAGAGATGGGCCTTCTCTTCATTTAATTTAATTGGTAGAGCCAAGAGACCATTATTGGAAGCAGTGTCACAAGGAAGTACCAAATAAGATCCCAGGGTAAACAGGATCACCAGTCCAACTGGGGCTAGACTTGGAGATAAAGCTTAGCTATAAAGCCAGGAAACAAGGGGGAGATAGATGGTAAGAAAAAAGTCTGAAACATGAGGATCACGCTAGAGAGGCATGGAACATGATAGAACAGGTAAGAGTAGTTCTGAAATAGTAGTGCGGTTGAGAGTACCAATTCTAGACTCAGACTGTCTTGGTGCCCCATAAGTGTCAGGGACTTTTATTATGATACTGCCTCTGATTATAGCATCATACATACTCATGTCCACTCAGGCAGGGTATGAGGCTTCAGGAATATTTAAGAAATGATAATTATTTAACATTTTATTATAATTATGACTAGTTCAGTAGAGCATGAAACCAAAATAGGAGACAGAACTCTTGGAAAGGAGTAGATAAAATTCTCATTTTGTATAAATGATATTATTGTTCACCAAGAAAACGTAAGGGAACTAATTAAGTGCTTAGTAATGAACTGAGTAACCCTAGGCGTGTTACTTCATCTCACTAAACTTCAATTTTTTCATTTATAAATTACGACAGGGTTACTGTGGAGATTCAACAGGAAAATACGTATAAACACAGTGTAGTGCCTGCCACTTGGCAATAGTTCAGTATAATTTTATCATTTTTATTGCTATTTTTATTATAGCAACTATAGGACAAATGTTTAGGAGGACAGTAACTTTCTCCTGTATATCATCTGTAAACAGCTATAATATGATGGAGAGAAATATCTTTTACAGAAGGAAAAAAAACATAAAGTTCTTAACAAAAAATGCACTAGACTCAATGAAGAAAACTTCAAAATGTACTCAGAGAAAAATAATAATTTGAGTAAGTGAATGAAACTACTATCTTCCTGAACGAGAAGGCTCAATATTCTAACAGTCAGGTCTAACAAAATTCCAATTAAGTCTCAGTTCAAATTTTGGGGCACTATTTTACCTAATGAGTCTAAACTTCATTGTTAGAATGAGTGGTGAACAAGAGGAGCTTTGGGCAGTAATTAGCAGACTTGATTGCATTAAGAACCAAGTCTTGGAGAATAAAGATGTTCACCTGCCACCTCTCTCTCTCTCTCTCTCTTTCTTTTAAGATTTTGTTTCTAGGGCACCTGGGTGGCTCAGTGGGTTAAAGCCTCTGCCTTCGGCTCAGGTCATGATCTCAGGGTCCTGGGATCGAGGCCCACATCGGGCTCTCTGCTCAGCAGGGAGCCTGTTCCCTCCACTTTCTCTGCCTGCCTCTCTGCCTACTTGTGATCTCTTTCACTGTCAGATAAATAAATAAAATCTTTTTTTTTTTTTTTTAAAACTTAATTTTTTGAAAGATTTTATTTATTTATTTGACAGAGAGAAACACAGCCAGAGAGGGAACACAAGCAGGGGGAGTGAGAGAGGGAGAAGCAGGCTTCCCGCCGAGCAGGGAGCCCGATGCGGGGCTCGATCCTGGCTCTCCGGGATCATGACCCGAGCCGAAGGCAGAGGCCTCAACCACTGAGCCACCCAGGCGCCCCAAATAAATAAAATCTTAAAAAAAAAAAGATTTTGTGTCTAAGTGATCTCTATACCCAAGGTGGGGCTGGAACTTACAATCCTGAGATTATGGACTGAACCAGTCAGGCACCTCACATTTTTCTCTTTCAAAATGAAAATAGTTATACTTATTCCATTAAAAAAAACCTTACTCTTTCTACTCTATTAAAGAATGCTAATAAGAAAATAAGCATTTCTTTTTAGTCGGTATCTTACTACTACCTGGGGGTATTGAAGACTTAGGGATCTTTTATCCCTACATTTCTGAGTTCACTAAGTGACATTCAACACCATCTCTTTTTCACACTTGAAAAAAACCTTACGAGGTAGGTTTTATTTATTATGAGCTCTACTTTTTTGTAAGATTTTATTTATTTATTTGAGAGAGAGAGAGAGAGCGCAAACAGCAGGAGTGGCAGAGGGAGAGGGAGAAGCAGACTCCCCACCCAGCAGGGAGCCCCACACCAGACTGGATCCCAGGACCCTGGGATCATGACCTGAGCCGAAGGCAGATGCTTAACCAACTGAGCGACCCAGGTGCCCCTATCAGCTCTACTTTATAGAGGGAAAAACAGATACTTACCCAATAAAACTTGACAAAGCCAAAGAGTGAGTCAGTGGCAAAGGCCAGAGTTAGTCACTCCATTGATGATAACGGTCCTTGGGAATCTAATGATCCAGGTCCCATGCCAGCTAATAGGGACACTGACCTGGGTCCTTGCTGACCCAGGTTCCTCCTACCTCTGCAGGTAAGGGCAAGACTAGCCCCATGCAACGACCTGAGCACCTAGCTCCCTTGGTAAAGGACGGTCTCTTCCACCAGGTCCTGGCCTGTCCCAGCTGAGGCAAATCCTGGTTGTCATAGAGACTTTTTGCCCCCTTGTAACAGATAAAACGGTTTTGAAGGATTCCTGGCCTCTGTTTCCTCATGATAAGCTGGTTTCTGTTTCCTGAACCCTTTCCACTCTAGGGACAAGGGCAGGAGTCACCTCCGGAAGAAAGAGGGTATGATGAAGGGCAATGTTCTGTCAGATGGCAAGGGGAGGGGCAAAGTCTGCCTCTCTTTCTAGGATTATTGTAGATGAGAGTGGAGCTGGAGGTATGAGAGTGCCAGGTTAGATGTGTTCCGATGTTCTTTTTGGGGTCCAAGACAATGTCACACAGTATGGTTGGGACAGAGAATGGAGTGTAGGTTCCAAAGCCATTGTTGATTCTCAGGAAGTGGTGCCAGACTCAGACCCTCCCACAGGTGGGCGTCATGGACTGGGGATGAGGCAGAAGTGGTTGACCTGACATGATCCTGGAGACCTGGGATCGAGTCCCACATCGGGCTCCCTGCTCAGCAGGAAGCCTGCTTCTCCCTCTCTCACTCCCCCTGCTTGTGTTCCCTCTCTCGCTGTGTTTCTCTCTGTCAAATAAATAAAATCTTAAAAAAAAAAAAAAAAAGAAGAAGTGGTTGACCTGAGAACTGGGAGTCTCCTGGGTCCCAAAGGGGCAAGAGTGGGAGGACCTGGCAGCAGAGGCTTGGGTGGACCCACTGGGCAAGGGAACGGTTGGAGGGTAAGGTGTAGGCTCAGAGGAGGTGACTGTAAGAGAGAGAGCCCGCTGGGTACTCGAGCAGGCCCTAAACTAGCAGCAAACTTCACCAAGCACACATGGGACATTGCCTGTGACGCCAGCAGAGGCCTGGACATCGCACCATCCCAGCACCTTTCATCTGAAAGACATTAAGAAGATACAGGAGTCCTGCCCATTTTCCCAGATCAAAGAAGAAAGGGTAGATGAGACAACATTTACGAGATAGAGTATTTTTATCTAAACACATTTACTCAACCAAATAAAGATTTTTATCAGCCCTGATGGGAAGCTGAACTTTGAACCAGTTGCTCACACTGAAACAGACCTGCATAAATGGGAAGAAATGGAAATAATGTGAAGGAAGGAAGTCGGGTTTTCCTCTTGACACCTGAGAAATGAAGAGGGTGGCATAGGAGAAGGAAGTCTGCTTGCGAATGAGCAATCAAAGGGAACAAACTCGAAACTGTTTTTGCACATCTGAATTGTATAATCTTACAAGCCTGCTGCATTCTATTTCCTCCATGTTGTAGGAACTGAAAGGCTGCATTTAAAATAAACTGGGCCTTCGGGAGCCATGGATTTCAGGATGATTATCGCTATCTCTAGAGAAATTAATTACAGCAAAATAGCAATTACCACTGTGGCTACTTACAGGTTTTTTCTGTGTATGCAATTTAATTCAAGTGGGGTGGGGGGAGAGGGGCACCTCTCCGGTTGAGCATCTGATTTTTTACCTCAGGTCGGTTCTTGATCTCTGAGTTGTGAGTTCAAACTCCACCTGGGCATGGAGACTACTTAAAAAAAAAAAAAATTGAGGGGGAAAGAGAGTGCTCAAAGGAAACAACAACAACAACAACAACAACAACAACAACAACTAAATAAAGCTCCTACATCAGGAAAACTGACCACAGCTTTCCTTTACATTTTGTGGGTCCTTAAGTAGTACGACAGTGCCCACGGAACACAGCCACAGGTTGGCGTTACATGTGCCTAAAATTCTAACCCAACTCCAGACCCTGAGAGTCATTTTGGAGAGTCATTCTGAAGCCTGTCTGCAGTGTTTTGTTTTGTTTTGTTTTTAAAGATTTTATTTATTTGACAGAGAGAAACACAGCCAGAGAGGGAACACAAGCAGGGGGAGTGAGAGAGGGAGAAGCAGGCTTCCCGCCGAGCAGGGAGCCTGATGTGGGACTCGATCCCGGGCCTCTGGGATCATGACCTGAGCCGAACGCTGTCGCTTAACCAACTGAGCCACCCAGGCGTCCCTCCACATGATTTCTGTACAGCAAAATAAAGCCAAACTCTGGAAACAAGCAAACAAACAAATGTCATAGGATTGCTCATGGTTGTAGAGCCTTCAAGTAGATGAGAGAAATACCATGCACACCCAGGCCTTCTGATTTCTAGTCCAGTGTTTATTTCACAGCACCAGTGATTTCTAAGGCATATTTTTGGAACCTTCTTCCTTCCAAAAGGTAAGATGGATAGGATCAACAACCCTGATTTGAGTGGGAATGAGGTGGAATCCAGAGTCCTGGCTACTCCTTCCCACTCCCTGGAGTGCCTCCGCGGAGGTGTCTCTGCAGCACCCCAGGACTCCACTGAAAACAATCTGAAAACCACTGCCCTGCACCCCGCTACTCCCGAACCACTTCGACGTCTCCCATTTCCAACTATAATTACGTGGTGTTGAGAACAGAGAGCCTGACATCTACTTGTAAGACAAGTAATTTTGGGCACGGAGTAAATCACAAAATGACAGTATGGTGAGAAGAAACATACCAAATGAATGTAAAGATACAGCCATGGTTTAATTGTTCCCCGTACAATATACCATCATTACTGTCTGATCACGTGCTTTGGGGCAACTGTTGAAATATTGTGACTTTCCATGATGCGAACATTCAGCTGCCCAGTCAGAACCGAGACATGAGGACGAGTCTCCTAGAGCAAACATCCGTTACCCATTAAGTAAGTCTTTGTGTCCCCCTCCTCCCCCCGATCTGAACGAGAAAGCAGGAGGGAGGTGGACAAAGGAGGAAATGCTACAGAAGGTGGCAGCGGCAAGACCATCAGCAGACCACTCTGAGCAGGTTCTCCTTCAGTCTGGCCACATGTGAACTCTGTACAGCAGTCCAAAGGATGATGCCAATGAGGAGAGGGCCTTCTGTGAGAAACTCTGTCCTAATCCAACCGTTTTTGTTTTTTTTTTAAAGATTCTATTCATTTATTGAGAGAGAGAGAGAGAGAGAGAGAGAGAGAGAGAGAGAGAGAATGAGAGAGAGTGAGCATGGGAGGGGGAAGGTCAGAGGGAGAAGCAGACTCCCCTGCTGAGCAGGGAGCCCGATGTGGGACTCGATCCTGGGACTCCAGGAGCATGACCTGAGCCAAAGGCAGTCGCTCAACCAACTGAGCCACCCAGGTGCCCCTAATCCAACCATTTTTAAAGCTGCCTCACAAGAAAGGAGAGACTTGGGGCTCTGCACATATGGCACCCCCACTCCTGAACAGAGTTTTACAAAGGAAGTCTTCGTAGGAGGACTGTGTCCCACCTTATGTATACCACCTCTGCAAACATAATTTTTAAAGTTTTCATCATTGGAACATACTCCATAAGTTGAAAAAAAAAAAAAATTGAATTGTAGAGAACAGTTAATGAAAAGCAGTTCCCACTCCCAAGAGGGAATTTTTTTTTTAACTATTCTAGTCACTTCCGTTTTTATTCCTATGGTGATTGCCTCGTGTCTTTAAATACTATGCCTAGCATTGCTATTTCTCGATGTAGTATTTTCTGAAATTATCTGTTAACTCCGTACTATGAAAGATGAAAATTTAGCTTGACTCTACCTCTTCCCCTGCCTTTTTCCCAATCGATTTGTATTCTTCTTCTTCTTTTTTTTTAAGTTTTTATTTTAATTCCAGTTAGTTAATATACAGAATTATTATAGTTATTATTATACAGTTAGTTTCAGGTGTAGAGTATACTGATTCAACAATTCTGTACATCACCTGTTTCTCATCATGACCAGTCACTCCTTAATCCCCATCACCTGTTTTACGCTCTCCCTGTTGCCCTCCCCTCTGGCAGTCATCAGTTTGTTCTCTATAATTAAGAGTCTGTTTCTGAGTTTCTCTCTCTCTCTCTTTGTCTTTGCTTATTTGTTTTGTTTCTTTTTTTTTTTTAAGATTTTATTTATTTATTTGACAGAGAGAGAAAGAGGTCACAAGTAGGCAGAGAGGCAGGCAGAGAGAGAGGAGGAAGCAGGCTCCCTGCTGAGCAGAGAGCCCCTTGCAGGCCTCTATCCCAGGACCCTGAGATCATGACCTGAGCCGAAGGCAGAGACTTTAACCCACTGAGCCCTGTTTTGTTTCTTTTTTAAAAAAGATTTTATTTATTTCTTTGAGTGAGCGAGAGAAAGTGAGAGAGAAAAGGAAGGAGCAGGAGGAGGGGCAGAAGAGAGGGAGAAGCAGACTCCCCACTCAGCAGAGACCCTAGGATCAAGACCCTAAGACCCTGGGATCATGACCTGAGCCTAAGGCAGATGTTTGACTAACTGAGCCACGCAGGCGTCCATTTGTTTTGTTTCTTAAATTCCACATATGACTAAAATCATAGGGCATTTGTCTTTCTCTGACTGACTGATTTCACTTAGCATAAGACACTCCAGCTCCATCCCTGTTGTTGCAAATGGCAAGATTTTGCTCTTTTTAAAAGATTTTATTTATTTATTTTAGAGAGAAAGAGAGCAAGAGCGAGTGAGGGCAGGGGCAGAGGGAGAGAGAAAATCTGAAATAGATTCTGCGCTGAGCACAGAGCCGAACACAGGGCTCAGTCCCAAAGCCCTGAGGTCATGACCTAAGCCAAAATCATGAGTTGGACTCTTAACCCAACTGGGCCACCAGGTGCCCAAATTTCATTCTTTTTTATGACTGAATAATATTCCATGGTACACATATACCACATCTTCTTTATCCATTCATCAGTCCATGGGCACTTGGGCTGCTTCCAATTTCTGTTCTTATTTTGAGTTCTTCTCTTGGTTACAGTTATAATTTTAAATGAGCACCTTCATTTCTTGTTCCGTCAGCTATTGACTTTATCTCTTTTCACTTCATTTTCTTTCACCTCTCTTCTTGGTTTCCATCACTTAGTCTGTCATCTGTCCTTCATGTTGTCAATGACCATGACCTTTACATTCTGCTATGAAACTAAAGTTGACCCTTGGGCAATAATACAGCTTTCAACGGTGTGGGTACACTTATATGTGTGTGTGTTTTTTTTTATAAATACCATACAGTACTATAAATGTATTTTCTTATTATCAACATTTTTTTCTTTAGCTTGCTTGAAAGAATATAGTATATAATACATATAATGTACAAAATATTGTTAATCCACTGTTTATGTTATTGGTGAAGTTTCCAGGTAACAGTAGGCTGTTAGTAGTTAAGTTCTGGGGGAAATCAAAAGTTATACAGGGATTTAGGGCTGCATAGGGGTTTGTACTCCTAACCCTCATATTGTTTAAGAGTCAACTATATAACTAAATCTTCAGATTAATTCTAAAAGTTGAAAATCAGTTAACTATGTTTATTATAATAATGGCACATGCTCTTGGTTGCCTACCTAGCATCCATTCCAACTTCATTTAACAGAATCTAACAAGACCCTGAGTTTTTCAAGTGTCTACCCTCACCCACTTAGCCAAAATTTTCGGGAGAGGTCAGCTCTATTTTCAGCCAAACAAAGGATTCCAGATGGGCTATTCGGTGTTTCTTAAACTTGAGTCTGCATCAGAATGACCTAGAAGGCTTATTGAAGTAGATGGCTGAGCTACATTCACAGATATTCTGACTGTAGATCTAGGGTGAGGCCGAAGAATTTACTCCAGCAAGCTTCTAGGTTAATGCTGATTTTGCATTTTGGGGACCATACTTTGAGACCCCCTGGTCTACATGAAGCATGGCTATTGCAGCAACTAGGATATTGCTCTGGCTGCTTTAATAGTGATCAGAATAAATGGACAGAAGTTAACTTCTCCATCACATAAAATTCAAAACTAGTAGAAGTGTAAGAGGGTTAAGTTCGTGAAAATGCCTTGGGTCTCAGGTTTCCTTCTATCTGCTGCTTTGTCATCTCCTTAGGAATTGCCCCCATCTTATGTTTAAAGCTGATTCATTACTACCAAACCTTCATGCTAGCAAAAGGGAAAATGTGAGGTAGTGGAGAGCATGTCACTTATTCTTTTTTAAGATTTTTTTTTTAAGATTTTATTTTTATTTTTGGGAGAGAGAGTGAGGGGGAACATGAATGTGGAGGAATAGCAGGGGAGAAGCAGACTCCCCACTGAGCAGAGAGCCTGATGCAAGACTAAATCTCAGGACCCTGGGATCATGACCTGAGCTGAAAGCAGATTCTTAACTGACTGAGCCACACAGGTGCCCTAAGATTTGATTTCTAAGTAATCTCCACACCCAGTGTGGAACTCAAACTCATAATCCTGAGATCAAGAGTTGCATGCTCTACTGACTAAGCCAGCTAGGTGCTCCTATAATACTTCTTTTATTTATTTATTTATTTATTTATTTATTTATTTATTTATTTATTTATTTTAAGATTTTATTTATTTGACAGAGAGAAACACAGCCAGAGAGGGAACACAAGTAGAGGGAGTGAGAGAGGGAGGAGCAGGCTTCCCACCGAGCAGGGATGTGGGACTCGATCCTGGGTCTCCGGGATCATGACCTGAGTCGAAGGCAGTCGCTCAACCAACTGAGCCACCCAGGCACCCCTCTTTTATTTATTTTTTATTTTTATATTTTTCTTTAAAAATAATTGATCAGTTTTGGATCACAAAATACAGGGAAAGCACAAAGGCAGTGCCTGTGACCCCTTGACTGTACTTCCCAGGCTATGCATCTGGAACACCTTGGTACAACACCAAGCTTGGTCATACTACTGCTTTTAAAGGAATAATCCAGAAATTGCCCACAACATCTCCAATCATATTCTGTTAGCCAGAACTTAGTCACATGGCTACACTTAGGAACAAAGGAAGCTGGGAAAGTTAGTTCCTAGTTTGGTGATTATGTGTCCAGATAAAATTCAGGGTAGTTCTGTTATAGAAAGGAGGAAAGAAGAGAATGGATATCAAGTGGCAATTAACAATCTCTACAGCAGTGCTGCCATTCTCCTTTCCAACACTTGTTTAGAGGAGCACATGGCACACCTTTAGCCAATGAGACAGGAAAATATGTCTGCTGAGGGTTTCTGGGAAAGTATTCCTCTCTCCCTCCAGGAGAGACATCGTATCTTCTCTGGGGTTCTATCATGTTGGATGTGAACCTTAAAAAAGAGCAGTGGGAAGGTGCCTGACTAGCTTGGTTGGAAGAGCATGCAACTCTTGATCTCAGGGTTGTAGATTCCAGCCCCACGTTGGGTATAGAGATTACTTAAAAATAAAATCTTAAAAAAGAGAGAGAGAGAGAGCAGTGGGTTTCTTGATACTGTAAGAAGAGCTAGCCTTTGAACAAAGCTTACAAAGTAAAGTTGGCAGAGAGAAAAATGGAAAGAACTTGCAAGTTCCTTATTCTTTAAGCCACATTGGTTTTCCTGTAATTTGCAGCCAATCATCCAAATGAATGAAAGTAACTTTCTAATTGTTTTACTTTCTTTTAATTTTGCTCTGTAGGCCTCTTTATATTAGCCTAAAATCCCAAAGTTAGTATGAGATACTCAGCGCCTTCCCTTTTTTCTCTCCAGATAATTTCCTCCTAGCCCCTTCCTTGCTGGTCAGGTCTGCTACACAGCTATTACCCTGAGATTTCCCTTAATTGCTTTCCTCATTGGGAACCACCATTTCCTGCATGCCCATGCTTTTCCTTGGTTTATTCCTTTGTCTTGCTGAGGCATACTGCCAAGTAACTTCCTAAGAAAAGATAGGAGGGAAGGGAATTTTGGAGTCCGTGCATGTTGGGATCTGTAGGCAGATTGGCTTCGTTCTCAGGTATGGCCTCTCCATGCGTCCTTCAGGCTGGAATTGCCTCTACTGTGTTTTTTCTCTCTTTACCACTTTCTCCTTTGTCTTCTGGAAATTTATTGAAAGATTTAGATCACTGATGGCCCTTTCCTCATCTCTTGATTGCTTCTGAATTATACCTCTTTATTTCTTTATTGGCATGTTAATGAAGTCTTAGGAAGTTCACATAAATATGTCATTCCTCCATCTTGAACCAGAAGTTTTATCCTCTTTTAATATGACTAATAAATAATTCAGGCTCTGAAACTGAGTCATTAGATTGGCTACTTCACATTTCAGTACTCTGTGAAAGAACATCATCTTACTATTTCTCAAAAAGCAAAAGTTTTTTAGCACATTCAAGGTAAAATTAAATGAACAAAGTATATTCTTGGGAATTTCAACCCCCTCAATTTCCTGAATGTTCTTCAAACTAGTCATGAACTAGAGTTTCTACTGTCTACTTTCCTTTAGTTATGAAAAATTCTTTTTTTATCATTAATGTTAAAAGTCTGAGCATCCAGGCCAATAGAAATTTAGTGTTCCAAAGAAGTTTGGGAGTTGTTTTTCTAATAATTTTTCAATAATTCAATTGAAATTCAGTGACTTTTTTTTCAATAATTAATTTGAAAAGAAAGAAAAGAGCTCTGTGGGATACCTGGGTGGCTCAGTTGGTTAAGCCTTCAGCTCAGGTCATGATCCTGGAGTCCAGGGATCAAGTCCCACATCAGCACCCAGCTCTACGGGGAGTCTGCTTCTCTCTCTAAGCTTCTCTCTCATGCTCTCTCTCACTCACTCGCTCTCTCTCAAATAAATAAAATCTTTAAAAAAAAGAAAGAAAAGAGCTCTTAATTTCCATAACCATACAAAATAAGCATAAAAAAAAGCCCATGTTAACAGGTACAAAGGAAAGAGCATGTAAACAAAACTTAAAAATGACTGAGTGTTAATGGACCACTTAAATGTGCTCAGATGCAATGAATGCAAATTAGCCTTTCTTGAGAGCCTACTATGTGCCTTGTAACTTTCATATATTTAATAATTAATGCCCTCCCTCAATATTGTAAGGATCTTTTTTTTTAAATATTTTATTTATTTATTTGACAGAGAGAAACATAGCTAGAGAGGGAACACAGCAGGGGAAATGAGAGGGAGAAGCAGGCTTCCTGTCCAATGTGCAACTCCATCCCAGGACTCCGAGATGATGACCTGAGCCCAAGAAGACAGATGCTTAACGACTGAGCCACACAGGTGCCCCTCTTGTAAGGATCTTAGTTCTATTATATTGCTAAAGAAACAGACTAAAGTAATTACCTTACACAAGTCACTGACAGGAAGGAATTGGCTGGATTGGGGTTCAGTTCCACTTTTGCTGAACCCCAAAGTCTGTGCCTTTTGCACCCTTCATCATTCCACAAGGAATATTCATTTTCTTGTGCCTCTTTAACGAAGTGCCATAGCTGGGTGGCTTTATACAACAGAAATTCATTGTCTCAGTTTTGGAGGTTAGAAGTTGTAAATACAAGATGTTGGCAGGTCTCTCTCTAGGAGAGACTCTGCTCTGTGCCTTTTTTTTAGCTTCTGTTGTCATACGTGATCCATGGTGTTCCTGGGTTGGCAGCTGCCTCACCCCAGTCTTTTCTTCTGTGGTCACATGGCATTCTGTGTGTGTGTGTGTGTGTGTGTGTGTGTGTGTTTGTCTCACATTGTCATCTTCTTTTTTTTTTAAGATTGTATTTATTTATTTGGCAGAGAGAGAGAGAATATAAGTGGGGGGAGTGGCAGGGATTGGGAGAAGCAGGCTTCTGATGAGCAGGGAGCTGGACCTGTGCTCAATCACAACCTGAGCTGAAGGCAGACACTCAACAGACTGAGCCATCCAGGTGCCCCATCACATGGCCATCTTCCTATAAGGATGTCAGTCATGATGGATGAGCACCGACCCCCCCCACCCCTAGCTCAAGTATGACTTCGTCTTAACTAATTACATTTTTAATGACCCTATTTCCAAAGAAGGTCATATTCTTTTTTTTTTTTATTTTTTTATTTTTATTTATTTATTTTTTTTTAAAGATTTTATTTATTTGACAGAGAGAAACACAGCCAGAGAGGGAACACAAGCAGGGGGAGTGAGAGAGGGAGAAGCAGACTTCCCGCCGAGCAGGGAGCCCGATGTGGGACTCGATCCCGGGTCTCCAGGATCATGACCTGAGCCGAAGGCAGTCGCCTAACCAACTGAGCCACCCAGGCACCCCGGAAGGTCATATTCTTAAAAAAAAAAAAAGTCACATTCTGCGGTCCAGGGAGTTAAGATTTTAACATGTGTTTTTAGGGTGACAGTTTAACCCATAACACCATCTAATTTAGGTTTCCTTCTCTATCAGAGGTCTATTTCAACCATTTCCTGATGAATAAAAGTATTAATAATGTTGAGAAAGAAGTTTTTCACTACCTTTCAAGATTCTTTTGGCTGGGCTAAAAATTAAACCGACATGAGACTGATTAATAGCTGCAAATTGAATTTAATTACCTATGCACATATGGCTCTATAAGAATATGAGGTCCACAAGCAGATAAGTGAGGTTTATATGCTTTCCAGAGCTAAGGAAAAGAAGATAAACACCTAGTACCTAAAAGGGAAGGAAGACAATTCACAGGGAGATTAAAAAAAAAAAAAAAAAAAGACTAAAAAAGACTAAATGGGAGTGCCTGGGTGACTCAGTCAGTTGAGTGTGTGACTCTTGGTTTCAGCTCAGATCATGATTTCAGGGTCACAAAATTAAACCTGTGTTGGGGGTCCTCACACAGCAGGAACTCTGCTTAAGGATTCTCTCCCTCTGCTCCTCTCCACCCTCCACTCTCCCTCCCTCCGCCTTTCTCTTGCTCTCAAATAAATAAATCTCTCTCTAAAAAAAAAGAAAAAAAAGAGTGATGTTTGGGAAACAAATGTGGCTGGGTCACACAGAAACAATGGAACATAGAATGGAATTTTAACAGACTTTACTAAACTCCTCCCTGTCTACCACACCAAGTTTATATCATACTGTAATTATCTATGGCGATAGCTCCTTTCTAGGAGCAGGTTTTCTCTTTTTCTTTTTTTTTTTTTTAAGATTTTATTTATTTATTTGACAAAGAGAGAGAGATAACAAATAGGCTGAGAGGCAGGCAGAGAAAGAGGGGGGAAGAAGGCTCCCTGCTGAGCAGAGAGCTCAATGTGGGATTTGATCCCAGGACCCTGAGATGATGACCTGAGTGGAAGGCAGAGGCTTTAACCTGCTGAGCCACCCAGGTGCCCCACTAGGAGCAGGTTTTCTAACTAAATTGTTTCAGGCAGTTAGGTGGAAGATCAAGAGTTCTTAGTCTTATTCTTTTTAATTTTTGTTTTTAAAATAATCTATATACCAGAGACACACTTTGAGGTGGCAAAGTTTGCTCCCTTATGTTAAGTAAAAGTTCTAACACAAAATTTGTTCATATAATACCCTAAAAATATGGTAAAATTATTATTGAAGAAAACCTGGTTTTTAAATCTTAAATTTATATTAGAATCAGACTATTGAAATATTTTATTTCAATGGATCATTTTTCTTTGTGTTAAATTTTTGCACACATTAAAATAAACACTGAAGTTATCATTATCACATTAGGGGTATTTGAACAATTAATTCCTCAAAAAGTGTCTCACTAAAAATGACCTCAGGGTATTAACCAATGCATTGTGAGGACAACTAGGTCTTTTTTTTTCCTTTTTAAGATTTTATTATTTAATAGAGAGAAACACAGCCAGAGAGGGAACACAAGCAGGAGAAGTGAGAGAGGGAGAAGCAGGCTTCCCGCCCAGCAGGGAGCCCGATGTGGGACTAGATCCGGGACTCCAGGATCATGACCTGAGCCAAAGGCAGACACCCAAGGATTGAGCCACCCAGGTGTCCCGACAACTAGGTCTTTTAGAATGTAAAGATTATCCTCAGAGGATGGCCCTTTTTGTAGATTCTGACGAATGACTAAAAAAGTTTGGAGCTCATTTTGGTGCCAAGTCTAATTATTATCACTTAAATATTTATGGTGCTCTTGTTTCACTGCTGATGGTTCTTCTAAAAACATCTAGTTACCCATTAAGATTAAATGTACCTGCTATGTACTAATGTTTTATTTATTTGAATAGACAGTAGATTATACCAAAGATATAAACAGGAGCATTTCACAAATGCAAAAAAAATTAAGGTTAGAAGAAAAAAGAAAAAGAAAAAAAAATTAAGGTTGTTTTTGGTGATTAAGATACATATTGTGTTATTTATAAAAGGGAATGTGTACAGAATTTGAATTCTGCTGGGTGGAACAGTGACCTATCTAGACTATAGCACAGGGCCCCTTTCAGGTGTCTAAAATTATCAAGAGGGACAAAGTTTTATTTGCAAAAGTGCACACATTTACATGTGGCTTGCATAAATCATTTTGCTCATGCTTCAGTTCTGTTACTTTTGTGGTTTCATTTCCCTTAACTTAACTATCGATCACCGACCCTCATCTTCCAGAGAGACAGGTTTAGTGGGAAGCAATGCCATTTTCTGGTTATCCATGATGTTCTAAGATTCCAGACATGGGGAAATTCATTCCTTGAATGAAAGTAACCCGACTCCTCCCTAGACCCTCTAGCTTTTCAATTTAGGAGTGCATGTGACTGGGAGCATGTCTATTCATAGACATACAGCCTGAAGCTCCTACCCTGCTTGTTTGCAAGTCCATTTCCTCCACAACTATTTCGGAGTATCCTTGGGATAGAGAAGAACTGCTTCTCCTCTCCATACTCCCATTCTGTTCCTCACTTCTCACTTCCTTCCCTGCGTTGTCATTTATCTCTGCTCTTTCACAGACATTCCTCTACACCCTGTCCCTCTTTCTAAGCTCTACCCCTCTTATATCACATGCAGAGCCCTTTCTCATTTTTCCCAAAGGATGTAAGGCAAGGCTGCCATTTCTAAAACATTTTATCAAGGTTTGAAACTAACAAAAGGGAACTATTTTGCAGAAAAGGGAAATTTTAGGCTGGGTTGGCATGCACTGACCGCACCCTTCAGTTGGGGTCACCTGGGGCCATCTGTCCTCTAACTCCCCCACCTCTCTACCCCCTACCCCCGGCCCTCTGTGTTGTCTGGGCCCACTTCCTCCTTTTCAACTGCCTCACCTATAGCACATTCAGGTAAAGGAAACAGAAATCTCCTAATAATTTAAAAAAAAAAAAATCTGTGTTCCAAATGAAGACCCTCCTTCTACATTCTTGAGAGGCACATTAATAACAGTAATGCATTATCAAACAGCACCTACCATCCCATCCAAGTCTGAAACACATGCTCTGGGATTACTCAGCAGCCAACCTTCCCTGAGAACAATGAACAGAAAGGACACTGGGAAGGTCCCTCCTGGAACAAAATAAAGGTCTCTTTCAAGGTCTTATGCAGAACACAGACAGTGCTCCAGGGTTACCTCAGCACTTTAAAATTTTTCCTGCTCCCGAAATGTGTCAACACTACCTTGTGAAGATCTATTATGGGTTACGTATTACCACGTTAGTGATGGGAGAGTTCCCAAAGAACAGGGACTTTCCCTGGCCTCCCGACCTTTCATCGCATGGGGACCACTCACTGAAAATGTATTCTCCTTCTGGTTTTGTCACCTGCTGTCTCTATGTCCTAGGATAAGTCACCCAAACTCTCAGAACTTTAGTAATCCCACCATTAGAACGGGGAGAATAATACCAGCCTCAACATGCTTTCAGGACTTTGCAGGAAGTGAGAATATAAGAAAGTAAGTACTTACAAAATTGTGTGCAAATGCCCACGTTTATGATTACTAAATCTTAGTCCATTCTAAGAGAGTCTTGTGACGAACAGATGTCCCTTAGAAAGTAGTTTTTGTGGATTCCGGGATGTTTCTAGAAGCTGGAAGGAAGAAAGAGACACATTTGAATACAGTAATTTATAATATCCAGAGTTATTATTCCAGGCTTATGGTGGACGGAGGCATTAAAATAAAATAATAAAAAAAATTTAAAATAAGGTAAAATAATAATTAAACTAATAAAGGAAGTCCAGGGAGTGAGCTCTACAGGTGAGTGCCATGCATGAAAATAGGAACTGCACACTCGGACAGAAGTCGGGTACCCTGGGTGCCAAACCTCCCACTAGCAGCAAGACCTTATGGCGATACTTAGCCTTAGCCTTTCTTTGCTTCAATCTCTTCATCTGTCTTAAAAAAAAAAAAAAAGGCTGTTATAGCTCCATTTCATAGTGTTTCTGTGAGGCTTAAGTAAGCTAATCTGTGTGAAACCTGTAGACGTTTGCATGAGAAATGATGGCCTAACACAACAAATATTAACCACTGCTATATCTGGATAGCCTAATGATGGTCTACCCCAGATTTGAGGAGATTTTTCTACTTAAGATCAGAATGCTTTGAGTCTGAGGATTGTACTTTATGTGACCGCTAGTGAGTGATGTGAACTAACCCCCATCACTCTCCCCTTCTCACTCTACCTTGCAAGGTTCTTCAAATAAGATCTTGTATGTTGATTGATTACCATTGCACTGCTATAAAACATCTTAGTTTTTATTCACTCTCTCCTCATTTGTGTACCAGATTTCATGCTATCGTGTGGCTCTCTTTGCAACAGTAATCTACTTGGTTCTTCGGCGAGGTGGGAGGAGGGCAGAGAAAGAGGTAGAACTGTCTTACAAACAAAGTTTTCATTGAACATTCTCGAATGCTGTGTATGTGCATATGAGCATGTGTGATGTGTGTTTTCTCTTGTTTTGTTGACTCAGATCCAGCTGGTGGTCTGCTTTTCTCCCTAGACTTTCTTCCTTGCTCCCATCTGACCAGTGGTTTCCCCAGTTTGTGTGTTTATGGGATTCATTCATTCCTTATCCAGAAAAATCTACCTCCATGACCTCAAAATGTATGTGGGTGTCCCTCTCAGGGACACACAGTGGAGGGGTTCGTCTTGGAGCCAACCCATACTCTGTATGAGATCCTAGGACAAGGGCATTGACTTTGGGCCAAATGTCATTTACAGATACAAAAAGCTGGTCCCTTAGTCGAATGAGCTCAAAACTCTCTGGGGGTGAGGAAATGGGCAAGGCAGGTAGGCAGTTTCAGGTGGAACCTGTTTGGTTTCTTTTTGCTGCGCAAGGTGACCACGGCTGAGGGTTTTGCTTTCTCTGCTCTGAAGTTTCACAGCTTCCCTGGTGAACCCCAAGGTGAATGAGGTAACTGTCTCACTTTATCCAAACAGGGGCTGCTTTGTAACCCAGACAGCCGGCCTAGTCTTCTATTGAGACTGGGGCATGTTCTCAAAGAGACAGCCAGGCTCGCGAGAGCATCACCTTCCCTGCACGGAAGTGGCTCGCGAGCTTCGGAACGGTAAATCCGCGGTGTAGAGTGCCAACAAGGGGAGCGAACTTTGTGGCTCAATATTTTTAACAGAAGGCAGGGACCTGTGATGTTTGTCTGCTCTGGGATCACCTGCCTCCTGATCTTTCGCAGCAATGGTGCCGAGAAGTATAGGCTTTCTTGCTCTCCTTTCTTGTTTCCAGAACTCTGTCAACTGGCGTTTTCCAGGACTCCATCCCTTTCCCTCTTTTTTCTTGTCTTTATTTTATTTTTTAAAAGATTTTATTTATTCATTTGACAGAGAATAAGAGAGAGACATGCAGAGGGAGAGGAAGAAGAATGCTCCCTGTTAAGTAGAGAACGCCACTCAGGGCTCAATACTAAGACCCAGGGATCGTGATCTGAACTGAAGGCAGCTGCTAAACCAACTGAGTCACCCAAGCACCCCTTGTCTTTAGTTTTAACTTAACTGTTCCTTCTTTTATTTTTATTTTTTTTTAGATTTTATTTATTTATTTGACAGAGAGAAACACAGCAAGAGAGGGAACACAAGCAGAGGGACTGAGAGAGGGAGAAGCAGGCCTCCCGCCCAGCAGGAAGCCCAACGTGGGTCTCAATCCTGGGTCTCCAGGATCATGACCTTAGCCAAAAGCAGTCGCTCAACCAACTGAGCCACCCAGGTGCCCTTTTTCCTTCTTTTTTTAAAAAAAGATTTGTTTGTTTGAGAGAGAGTGCGTAAGTGGGGGGAGGGGCAGAGGGAGAGAGTCTCAAGCAAATTCCCCGCTGAGCACAAAGCCTGACATGGGGCTCTATCTCACAACCCTGAGATCATGACCTGACCTAACCGACAGAGCCACCCAGACACCCCTATAGTTCCTCCTAGTCATTTAAACACACATGATGTTCATACAATATGTGATGTATTTAGAAATTTTATCCCATTAAAAAAAAAAAACAAAAACAAAACAAAAAACCTTAATATATTTTGAGCATTTCCCCATACCATTACATTCTTTTGGAAACATGAATCTTGATGATTATATAATATGACAACTTTTGTTCTATGACTGCTTAACAATTCCTCTTTTTTTTTTTCTTCTGACATTTGGATTGTCACTTTTCAATATTGCACTTAATTCCAATGCTAGCCCTTTCATCTGACCGGGATGACTCTGGGCAAGTCCCCACCTCATGGTGACATAAAATTCAATTAAAATGATGTTAAATAATAAATTAATCATAGTGTGTCATTCAGGTATGTCTGATGTAAGGAAAGGAAAAAAAATCTTTTTCCCCTATCCATCTTATTTTAGTGACTGGGCCCTGCCCATCAGACTGACAGATTGATTACCAAGAGAAAAACAGAGGTTTATCAAGGCCCTCATGGTACATGCATGGGGGTTCTCCGGAATAAGTAACTCAAAGAGGGTTTAGGTGGCAGCTTAATAAAAGAACAGTAATTCTGAAGAAATATGACAAGGCAAAAGAAAATGACTCTGAGTGTCTGGGGGTGGTACATTGTGAGAGGGCAAATATGGGGAAACTAAGGAAGATCAGGACTAGTTAATAAAGTTTGTTAAGTAAATTCCTCTGGTGCCATCTCTAGGCTGATAAGGGTCTAGAGTTTTCTCTGGGGGTTCACTTCTGTTCTTTCTGGTTGAGAGGGGAAGGGGCAAACTTTTTGGCAAGTAGGGGGAAGGAAGAGAGCTTTTCTTGTACCTGCTTTTCCTCGGTTGTGTTCAGCTCGAAATAATCCTTCTGCCCTCGCGGTGCATTTGAGGACACATCCAACTACCCTCGGCTGCCCTTCATGTCAGTCATCTTCACCAATGTTGGCATCGTCTTCTATGAGACTTCTGCCCCTGATGGCCACTGCTGCAGAGACCAAGTAGGGGTCTTATGTGAACCCCTGCACCTTCCTGCACCAGCCACAACTGAGGGGATCAGGTGGACACAAACCCGAGGGCAAGCCAGAGGCAATGGTATGGGCCAGTGGGAGAAGACAACTGGGCCAAACTCAGGAGCTGGGAGATCAGAAGGCAGTTACCTGAGGGAGGGAAAGGGAAAAGATGTAAGAGAAGCCTCGAGGGAGAAAACACAGTAGGAGACAGCCTGGAGATTTCAGTTTCAAAACTGACTCTGCCACCTCACCTTGAGAAATTTATTTAACTCCTTCAAACCTCACTGTTCTTATCTGTAAAGTGGACATACTCACCGTTACCTCATAGACTTTGGGGAAGGATTAGAGATAGAGTTTCTATAAAGGGTATATAAAGGGTATATAACAGACTAGGACCTCACCAAATGGTAGCTATCATTATGCATAAAATTATCTTTAGAAAGGAAACAAATACAGTAGACTCTTCTAAGACCATCACTTATACTAGAAAATAAAGCATATGGAGTAAGTAAAAGATTTATACAATACAATAGCTAGGCAGTCTGTTTTAATGACATGTTTATACTCTGTACTTAGCACCGTGCCTGACAAATCTTAATTGTCTGATGAATGCGTATTGCTTTCAGTAAATAGCTTCAAAGCAAGATTTTTCTTTGACTCCAGTACCATTCAGATACCTAGTTGATTGAGCGTTTTTACAGATGGAATCACCTTGCCATGACTTGCCTCAGTGTAACTCACTGAGAGCCTCGCATGTGGAATCATTACAACAATGTTTCTCTTTGAAAGGTTGGGGTTTATGAGGCCATTTCTTCCTTCAATCTATGCCCTATTCCTTTTCATTCTCATTTGCTCTTTAGTTTCTACCATATTTCACAGAAGGCAAAACAGATCAAACAAAAGACCTTTCATAAAAACAACTTCCTACTATAACTTCTTTGCACGAAACCTGCTGAGAAGACAAAAAAAAACAATCACAAAAGAAATGAAAACATAAGCCAGGCTAGCTCCCCTAATCTTTCCTAGGGTTCCAATATTGATATTGAAGTGAAAAGTTTCTGCAAGATCCTGGAAGTAACCCTAAACTCAAGGAAGTCTGAGCCAGGGAGAGAAAGGGTGCATTTCCATACCCAAGAGTGAGAGGTGTGGTAGACACCTGCTGTAGATGTCCTCTCTGGGCAACACTCCTGTTCACACCAGGAAGCTGGTCTTCCCGGAGCCCATGGGACTGGCGATGGGGTGGGTACTGCATCCAATCACAACTCGCCAGCCATGTTCACACAATACGATTGGGCACTGACCCAAGCAAATCTGATCTTATTTCTTCCAAGGGATTTGATACATGAAATATTGTGAAAAAGAGAGACTCTCTTATTTTTACACCAGGAATTATAAGATTATACATATTCCTGGCACTACCAATAGCCATATTTCCTGCTGCATATAATGAATTTATTTGTATCAGAAGAGAATTAGGTCACATAGGAAAAAAAAAAAAGCAGAGACAAACATAACCTGAGAGGAAGAGTAGGAAATATAATCTTGGTGACATCATTTGAACACCTGAATGCACCTGGGACTAAAGCCTTTGTTTGGTACAGCAGATTGTAAGACTAGAAAATGAGTTCTCCTGTCCCCACCTCAGCCACACTTCTAGCACCAGGGTTGGTAAGTTGCTAAAAAGGTTTTATTCTTTTTTTAAAGATTTTATTTATTTATTTGACAGAGAGAAACATAGCTAGAGAGGGAACACAAGCAGGGGGAGTGAGAAAGGGAGAAATAGGCTTCTGGCCGAGCAGGGAACCCAATGGGGGGCTCGATCCCAGGACTCTGGGATCATGACCTGAGCCAAAGGCAGACACATAACGACTCAGCCACCCAGGCACCCCTGGTAAAAGGGTTTTAAAGAAAGAGGGAAGTTACTGGAGCACAAACACAGGGAAGAATTTGGAACTGAAGAGCCATCCAAGGAGGAGGGGACGAGGAGCAGAAGTGGAGGAAGACTAGAGAGAAGGAGACGGTCCTGTCCTGTGATAGAACTCTCCTCATAGCTTTTCAAATTTTAAACCAATTCAACTAAAGATCACTAAATATTGATGTCAGTTGATTTCTTGGGAAAATCATTTTTTTTAAAGGTATGCAGTTTTGTATGCTCATAGTTTATACCTGTGACATATAGAGAGGAGAGAGAGAGGATTTAGTTGATACTGTGACGTCTTTCATAGATCCTGAAGTTGGTTGGGGACTAAACCAGTTATTTCAATCATCAAAGGGCCAAGAACCTTAGCTAACATCTGAATTATAAATGTAAAAAGAAGCAAGGAAGATTCAACACACATATAATAAGTGTTCCTAGAGTAGAAAACAAAACATAAACACAAACAAAACAAAACAAAACAAAAAATGAAAAAAAAATCATTCAGAGTTAATACAAAGAATTTCTCCTGAAAGAAGAGGTCTAAATATTCAGGTTAAAACAATACATCAAGAAAAAAAAAAAGATCTAGACAAGATAAAAAAAAGTGATCAAGACTCTGACAGAAAAGAATTGTCACCTTTAAAGAAAAGTAATATGTATCAGGCAGGCCTTAGATGTCTACCCACAGAGACACTAGAAACAAGCAATGTTGAAAAGAAAAAATATGATACAGAATTCTTAGCCTCACCACGATATCTTCCAAATGGAAAGGCATGAGAAAACAATCTTATATATGTAAGAACTTTGTAATTTTATAGTAATAAAATCTGTCTTAAAAATCTACTTAAAAAAATAACCCTGTTCTCTGAAAGAACCAATCAAATTTAGAATTTATGAGTTAAGAAGCTGTGATGGAGATAGATTAGCAATAAATACTGACCACAGAGTTGGAAGTATTCGTGAAGACAGTAGAAAAGTTTACAAGGATGAAAATGGGAAGTGACACCACAACCCCAAATATCAGAAGTAAGAGAGATTTTTCTCAGGGAAGCACCTAGAAGGCTCTGAGTTCAGAGTCAAGAAGTCCAGCATACTGGAAAGCAGGGTGACATCATGCCAGTTCCAGGCCAAGCCCTTGAAGGGATTGGCAGTTTCTACTTTCCTTCCTCTTGGAGCTCTTGGAACCCAAGAATCGCGCAGAACCCAGAAGCCACTCTGTGAAAACCATGGGCCACATGGAAAGGTTAAGTGAAGGCACCCCAGTCAATGGACCTCGCTGAGCTTCCAGCTGGCAGGAAAACACCAAATGTGGCCATAAGAGTCAGCCATCTGTGGGGCGCCTGGGTGGCTCAGTTGGTTAAGCGACTGCTTTCGGCTCAGGTCATGATCCTGGAGACCCAGGATCGAGCCCCACATCGGGCTTTCTGCTCGGCGGGAAGCCTGCTTCTCCCTCTCTCACTCCCCCTGCTTGTGTTCCCTCTCTGGCTGTGTTTCTCTCTGTCAAATAAATAAAATCTTAAAAAAGAAAAAAAAAAAGAGTGAGCCATCTGAATAATGTAGCCCAGGAGGCTCAGAAGAATACAGCTCTGCCCATATCTCATGGAACAGAAAATAACCTAGTAGAGCCCAGTCAACCCACAGAGCACTGGAAATTAGAGAATAGTGTACATATTGAAAATACTGAGAATACTATAATTAACAAATATTGAGAGCTGAAGAAGGAAGAGGATATAAAAGATAAAGTTTTTACAGTCTTCATCCTTATTGGAAGGAATCAAGACATAACAATATACTTTAAAGTGTTCATTATAACCACCAGAAAAACAAACCCAGAAAATCTTTCGTTGTTTCCGGAAAGTGGGACTAAGGGTAGGAATAATTCAGAAGGCAGTATATATTTTTAATTTTAGACTCTTGTTTTCCTTTTTTTGTTGTTTTTTGCCATATAAATCTACTTCTTTATTATTTTTAAGAAACCAAGTTACAAGGTTATATTTAACGCATAAAAATAAATATATAAAAATATTATCATTTCCATTGGGGAAGTATATAATTTTTTCTTTTTTCTTCATTTTTTAAATTTTATCAACTTATATATATATTATATATAAGAAATATATACAAATATAAAATATATTTCAAAATCAATTTATGTGTAAATTCTGAATAGATGAAAATACAAAGCCCAACCACATACATGCACACCGAAGATAAAAGACTTCAGAGAGACTGAAAATAAAAGAAGAAACAAAAGTGTAGCCAGCTGGGGCACCTGGGTGACTCAGTCAGTTAAGTGACTGACTCTTGCATTTGGCCAGGTCATGATCTCTGAGCCATGAGCTCACGCCGCCGTGTTGGGGTCCATGCTGAGCTGAGTGGGGAGTCTGCTTAAAGTTCTTTCTCTCCCTCTCCCTCTGCAACCTCCACCAAGTGTGTGTATGCACATGCTCTCTCTCAAATAAATAAATAAATGTTTTTTTAAAAAAGATTTTTTTTTAAAGATTTTATTTATTTATTTGACACAGAGAGAGAGATCATAGGTAGCTAGAGAGGCAGGCAGAGAGAGGGGGAAGCAGGCACCCTGCCGGGTAGAGAGCCAGATGCAGGGCTCCATCCTAGGACCCTGAGATCATGACCTGAGCCCAAGGCAGAGGCTTAACCCACTGAACCACCCAGGCACCCCTTAAAAAGATTTTTTAAAAAGATTTGTTTAAAAAACATTTTTGGGGGGCGCCTGAGTGGCTCAGTTGGTTGAGCGACTGCCTTCGGCTCAGGTCATGATCCTGGAGACCCGGGATCGAGTCCCACATCGGGCTTTCTGCTCGGCGGGAAGCCTGCTTCTCCCTCTCTCATTCCCCCTGCTTGTGTTCCCTCTCTGGCTGTGTTTCTCTCGGTCAAATAAATAAAATCTTTTAAAAAAATAAAATAAAAAAAAAGCAAACAGTTTTTAAAGGTTTTTTTGAAAAAAAAAAGATTTTATTTATTTATTTGAAAGAGAGGGAGCAAACAAGCATGAGTGGGGGAGAGAAAAAATAAAATAATAATAATAATACAGGTTGAAACACATGAGGCAAAATCAAGGTTATACCAAGAGAAAACTTCCTGACCGCTAATACTTTCATTCCTTATCAAGGAAAATGAATCATTTTTTTTTTAATAAGTAAGCAACTAACACAGTTGTTTAAAGAGTGGCAACAATATTCTTTAAAAAGCTGAGAGAAATAATAGCGACAACACAAATGAACTAGAACACTTATTAAATAAATCACTCTAGCCAGTTCTTGGAACACAAGAACTAAAACAAAACCTGTCTGATAAAATGGAATAAATGTTAGCTGGGTTATCCTGGGAAAAACTGGAGAAAGCATAAATATATAGAAAATGGGGAAGGAGGAAAATCCGGCCTGGCACCACCGTTCCACCCCACTCGTCTGAAATTTTTGGATAGGACTCCATTTCTTCAGTTGTTTCATTTGTGAAAGACAGCCCAGGAGACTCTGGAACGAACCCTAACAGATGAAAATTCTACGAAATGAATGGAGACAAAAACAACAATCATATTAATATGAAGTCCTTAGGGAACAATGTTTCTGCCATAGTGCTTAAGATTAAGAGACACACAACAGTTAGTAAAGAAAAGTTGACTTCAAGCAACAGGTTTTGTCATGGAGAAAGTTCACATCCTCTTTTGATTGACTGTCAATCAATCAGATGCCCAGGCACTGTTTGAAATGGTGGGGGAAGCTACAATTGAGGTGATCAGCAGTAGACAAAATCAAACAAACAAACAAAGGCATACTACTTCTTTATTCCAGAATAGAATGTCATAACAGCATTCTCATGTTGGGAAAATACCATTTAATTCAGCCACATCTTGGCAGGTTTTTCTGAACATCACTTTTATATCTCTATAGTAGATAAATTATCTGATACATGCACATAGGCAAAGTGCATTTCTTTTGTTTTAATTCAATGGTCATATGGTAAAGGTCAGCCCCCCAAAAAAAAATCCATTTAGGAAAATGCTACTCTTTATATGAGTAGCATGCTCATTCAACTTGTTATAATTTCATTAAGGTTAACAACAACTGAATTTACCTGCCTTCTTCAAAAGATAGAAATCAATGCTTTCTCTGTATCACTGTAAAACTAAGTTTCAATTCATAATTTTGTGTATGTATATACACATAAAAACACTTGAGGGAAATTGAGTCTAGTATCTGGGTAGTCTTGCCTACATATTATCAATCTTAATGTTTAAATGCATTTCTAGTTTCAATTTTGGTTATTTAGAATTTAAAATTTCACTACTAATATTTTGTTTTAGAGCATTATGCGCAGAGAACGTGCTTTGTATAATTTCTGCTCTTAAATTTCATCTGTAGTTTCTTTGCTGCCTGATACGCAATTCCATTGACACTGGAAAAGTAGAGTATTCATGTGAAAGGTTTTTGTTTTTAAAGATTTTATTTATTTATTTGACAGAGAGAGAGATCACAAGCAGGCAGAGAGAGAGGAGGAAGCAGGTGCCCCACTGAGCGGAGAGCCGGATGCGGGTTTCGATCCCAGCACCCAGAGATCATGACCTGAGCCGAAGGCAGAGGCTTTAACCCACTGAGCCACCCAGCCACCCATTCATGTGAAAGGTTTAACATTCAATGTGCAGCTATTAGGGTAACTTTGTTCATTTTATTACCACAGCTTCCCTAATCTAGCTTCTTTATTGCCTGTGTGATACAGGAAAGACTGAGAAAAGTATCTTAAAATGTCCCATATCTATCAATATTTTATATATATATATTATATATATATATTCATTTCTTTTTTGATTCACAATTTAAGGGAATATGAAGTATAACTTTTTTTTTGAAGTATAACTTTTATTAATATATTTGATAATTCCTTTTGGGAGTAGAGCTGGGTTCACGGCCAGAGCAAGTGGAAAACTAAACTTTTAATTTTATAATATTCTGTATTATCTCTGCTTCCCAACTCTGCCCAAGTGTTGTTTCTACTTTTCAAAGATAAAGAAATAAGCAAAATATAAAATAAGACAGTCTTTGTATATGTGCTTTATGCCTCTACACTGTATGATATTATTAGTAATATTCTTTCATTATGTACTTATTTTTTGTTTGGGATTGCCTGATAAATATTTGGCCTTCCTTTCTTTTAATTTGTATCAGAAATTATAAGGGGCACCTGGGTGGCTTAGTTAAGCAACTGACACTCGGTTTCAGCTCAGGTCTTGCTCCCAGGGTTGTGAAATGGGGGCGGGGAGCACTGTAGGACTTCCGGCTTAGCGGGGAGTCTGCTTGAGATTCTCTCTCTCCCTCTGCCCCTCCGTGTGTGTGTGCCCACGTGCACGTTCTCTCTCTCTAAGATAAAAATAAATAAAATCTTTATATCAGAAACTATAGGATCATCCAATATTAGAAAGTTTGTTACTATAACGTCATATTGTTAAATTAAACAAGGAGTTCGTTAGCTTGATGCTCTTGCAGCCTTCATAAACCAACCAAAACCCAAGCCTAAAACCGCCTCAAGATTACAAAATTGAAACCTAAGGACAGCCAGTCACAGTCAACTGGGCTTTCCACTGTAACGATCTATGAGTTCCTTTCCTTGCCTCTGTACTCTGTCTGTGTAAGTCTTTCTCTGAGTTTCTTATGGACTGTCCCTAACCCCTTCTTGTTGGCATTGCCTGATTTGAATTGATTTTTGCTCAATAAACTCTTAATATTTTTATATGCCTCAGTTTATCTTTTAACAATATTAATAAGCCCAATAAGCCTTTTATTTATTATTTATTTATTTATTTATTTATTTTAAAGATTTTATTTATTTATTTGTGAGAGTGAGTGAGAGAGAACACAAGAAGGGAGAGGTCAGAGGGAGAAGCAGACTCTCTGTGGAGTTAGGAGCCAGATGTGGGACTTGATCCCAGGACTCCAGGATCATGACCTACGCTGAAGGCAGTGGCTTAACCAACTGAGCCACCCAGGCGCCACTTTTATTTATTTTTTAAAAGGACCCTTTTAATAACAAAGGATCATGATTCTTTTTTTTTTTTTTTTTTTAAGTAGGCTCCACACTCAGTGTGGGTCTTGAACTCACAACCTTGAGATCAAGAGTCACATGCTCTACTGACTGAGCCAGCCAGGTGCCCCTCTAATAAGACTTTAAAAAGCAGTGTATGGGGGCACCTGGGTGGCTCAGTCGTTGTGCGTCTGCCTTTTGCTCAGGTCATGCCAGGATCGAGCCCCGCATTGGGCTCCTGCTCGGTGAGTCTCCCTCTCTCACTCCCCCTGCTTGTGTTCCCTCTCTAGCTGTGTTTCTCTGTGTCAAATAAGTAAATAAACTCTTTTAAAAAAAATAAAAAGCAGTATATGCTAGAAGGCAGTCAACAAAATTCAACATCTATATGCCTAGTGTCAGAAAACTAGGAAAAGAAAGCCACTGTGTGAATGATTTTACCTTTTCTCTCTCTCTCTTTTAAGATTTTATTTATTTACTTGGCAGAGAGAGCACAGTGAGAGAGGGAACATAAGCAGGGGGAGTGGAAGAGGGAGAAGCACGATTTCTGCGGAGCAGGGAACCCAGTGCTGGGAGGCTTGATTCCCGGACACTGGGATCATGCCCTGAGCCAAAGTCATATGCTTAATGACTAAGCCACCCAGGCGCCCCAACCTGTCCTCTTTTCTGTGACTTATTTTTTGGGGTGTGCCCAGAAATCTCATTGATTGGATGGATGCTATCTGAAAATCGATGGATTGGTTTGGTCTGAAAATCTTTCTCTTTTTGTAGGAAGTTTAACAGATTTATACTCATTATTATAACAGATATGGTGATCTTTCTTGTGTTATTTTGTCTCATAATTTATTTTTAAGTTCTACTAGTGATTACCTTTAGGCTATTGGAACAAATCTGAGTTTCTCTAAATGACAAAGCCAAAAGAGAAATGGAGCTCTCCTTAACTCTCCAGCTCCATTCAGGATAAAATGCATAGTTGACTTTTGCATCTCTCTCTCTCTTTTTTTTTTTTTTTAAGATTTATTTATTTATTTATTTATTTGACAGAGAGAGAGAGATCACAAGTAGGCAGAGAGGCAGGCAGAGAGAGGGGAAACAGGCTCCCCTGCTGCACAGATCCTGATGCTGGCCTGGATCCCAGGACCCTGAGATCATGACGGAGCTGAAAGCAGAGGCTTTAACCCACTGAGCCACCCAGGTGCCCAGACTTTGCATTTCTTAAATCAGGGATTCTCTTGCTTTTGCTACTATAATAATCCAGATTATTGTTAGTTAAATATTTTTATATTATGTGTCTTTTCTTTCAATATTTCCATGAATGCAAGTGCAAAAATTCTTCATAAAACTTAACAAGTAGAATCCAACAGTTAAAAAAAAGATAACATATCATCACAAAGGTATGCAATAGTGGTTTAGCAGGAGAAATATGAATCAGTGTAACTTGCTGTATTAATAAAACACAAGGAAAAAAACTATGAATATTGCAAAAGATGCAAAAAACAAGCACATGTTTTAGCTTGTGTTATAGTCCCACTGATACCTGAGCTTCTGGTTTTTTTTTTTTTTTTTAATTTTTTTTGGTTTGTTTTTGTATGTTTTCTCTGTTTTTCAGTTGGGTAATTTTTTTTGTTCTCTCTTTAAGGTCACAGTCTTCAGGTCATCTTCATTCTGCTATTAAGCTCAACACTAAGTTTTTTCATTTGGGTTATTGTATATTTCAGTGCTCCCTAGTTAAAATAACAATACAAGCATGAAATGATTGCAACCAGCAGGGACAAGAGGAATAGGATGGGAGCCAGACAACAGACATCCAGGAATATTCACAATGAAGGGAGCGTAAAAAGGAGTTTTCATTCCTTTAACAGATACAACGATGACGGAGGCCAAATCTGCACCTGGCTGGGCTACAGCACAATGTCAAGGATGAGAGGAATGATTCTCGTGATACAAACTGAGAGGATCAGAACTCAGGCACCAGGGAGGGCCCTACTGAATATGGGTATCTTAAGCAGAGCCTGGGAAATATGCTTATATGTACACCGTTCGTTTGGGAAGTGATCCCAATGGCAGGAGGTACTGGAAAGAGGGAATAGGGTGACAACTGCATTTCCAATGGCTCACTGCTCTGTGGAACTGGAGTTTAATCTTGCTGGAAAGTCAGTGAGCAGCCACGTATAATTCACTGGAGAACTGTCCACTGGAAGGTAGAAGAGGCGACCATTCATCATGGAGCTCCCCACCCTGACGTCAAAGTCATCCTGCGCTGCCTGACCTCTGTGTTCTGCAGGGTCCCACGGTGTCCTAATGGCAAAGCAGCTTCCTGCGTCCTCTCCCGTGCTGGTCGAGGCACATACGAGGCACGTATGAGGCACTTCACAGCAAAAGCATGATGTCCTCATAACCCTTAAGAGCCCTTTCAGCCTTTCAAAGTCTATCTTTGAATAGACATTTTCATCTTCCCATTGACTGTCCAGCCACACTAAATGGTCACCCTGGGTCAAATGTTTGCACTTTACTGGCAAACAATTTCCTTAGAAAATCTAAAACTTGGAACTTAAAATGATTCCTTTTCCAATGTATTTTTTACCAAAAGAATAATCTTCAGGCAGAAAATCTATTTCTTGTCTGTTTACGTGGTCACAAATAGCAAGAGTTTAAAGTACTAAAAAATAGTTATGAGTCTGAATATAGACTCTCACAAAACTAGGTAATAACAAAGACAATGCTAAGCGAAAACATAAATAAATGAAACATCCTTACGATCCTTTTAATGCACTTTCCCCCAAACTTTTTATTTTGAAAACTTTTAAACTTACAGAAAAGTTAGAAGAATAGTTCATTGTTTTGTTTTGTTTTATTTTGCTTCACCCAACATGGGGCTCAAACTTACAACGCCAAGACCAAGAATCAAATCCCCAGCAAGGTATCCCCTAGAAAAGCTGCAGGAGTCACAAATGACCAACATTTGGCCACTTTTGCTTTCTCTCTCTTTCTCTGTTCCCATCTCTGAATCATTTTCTCTGAATCATTTGGAAGTACCTGGCAGACATCATTGCACTTTATTCAAAACAACTTAATCCCTAACTCCTAAGAAATCCCTAACTCCTACATATACTCTGATTATATTCAAGAAGTTTAACATTGGTATATTATCTAATAATCATTTACTATTAAAATATTAAGAATAATGGCCATAAGGGAGACTTTTCCTCTACCCCTCCCAGGTTTTCCAGGTGGGGCCCTATAAATTAGACTGGCCAAAGACAGATCAACAGGAGAAAAATGAACAGAAACGTATTAACATGTATCCTGCTCAAGTCCAAGCCCCCTCCCCAAACCCCCCCCCCCCATGATGAGTAATTCCAAGGGATGGTAGAACTCAGTACAGATCTTAGGCTAAACAAAGGAAAGGTGGCTTTGGCTTTTGGCCAGGGGAGGCTCCATCCTGAGCCTCCAGGATCATGACCTGAGCTGGTGGCAGAGGCTTAACCACTGAGCCACCCAGGAGCCCCTAACTAGGGTTGTTTAGTAAGGCTTGTTATGCAGATAAAGGTCAGCACTTTCTCCCGAGATAAGAATTGGAAGAGACTTCCTCTTCCTGGGATTGCCTTGCAGGAGGGAGAGGCATCTTACAAATGGAAATTTCCATTTCTCTTACAAAAGGAAAATTTATGCCTTATTTTTAGAGCTTTTCTGTGTGTGCCATTAGCTAAAATAATTGGTGGGCCAATGGAGGCATATTTTGGGGTGGCTTCGTCATAGCCAAAAATCCAATTTCCCCACTTGTTCCAATAATGTCCTTTGTAGTTTTTTTTTCCTTTCTCTCTTTTTAATCCAGGATCCAATCTAACTTCACGTACTGCATTTAATAGTCATGTAGCTTTAGTTTCCCTTTATCTCAGTGTACTGCCCCCCCCCCGCGTGCTCTCTCTCTTTCTCAAATAAATACAATTTAAAAAAGAAAAGGTACCATATACCATATGCAAAGAGCCAGACCTATTGTCTTATACAGTGTATCAGAATTAAATTCAGATCAATCACTTCAGCTGGACTGTTGTGTGTCCTCAGCATCTTTCACGAAGCTCCTATGCTTTTTTGACTTGTTCCCATACACTTTTAAACAATTTCTTACTTTCCGAATCAATAAGAAGATCCACGCGCACCTTTTCCTTTTCCTACTCCAAACCTTAAATGAACCAGAGAGTCAGTTCCTTCCCATGGGAATAGTTTTTTGATTACTGCGTATTAATATAGAGCATTTGTATGCTGTGGGGAAAAAAGAAAAGTAGTCCTGGCTAGGTTGGAGAACCATGAGAATGTATCCCACGATATACTTTCTCCAGCAGATATCAATTACTTTATAGATGCTATTTACGGAAATAACCTCTGACAATTGGTTTTTAAAAAGATTATCATTAAAAAAAAAGTTATCA
>PITA01009144.1:0-79780 GCA_004023965.1 Spilogale gracilis | reverse complement strand
GAGGAGAAGTGGGGGAGGAGAAGTGCGGGAGGAGAAGAGAAGGAGAAGGAGAAGGAGATGAAGAAGAAGAAGACAATTAGAAGGTATTTTAATTAGTAACTACTTTGATTTAGCATGTCAAAACTTGTCTATAACATAAAAACTTGCATAATTTATCATGTAATTCTAAAAAGCACATGAAATATAAGCTATTAATTAAAATTTAATATGGAATTTAAAAAGAAAAAAAATAATCAGGCAGTTACTTGCTGGGAATTCATTGGGGATATCAAAATTATTTTAATAGACTTATAGTATCAGTGATTAGATCAACTAGTCTATCCAATAGTTATTTTAAATGAATTTGCAGTGGTTAAGTGTCTCTTATGGTTTTTCTTCCTCTCTGATGACTTCCCATTCAGTTTTCCCTCCTTCCTCCTGTGTTCCTCTGTGCTCTTTCTTATATCCCATATTTCTTATATTCCACATGTGAGTGAAATCTCATTATAATTGTCTTTTTCTGATGGATTTATTTCATTCAGCATAATAACCTCCAGTTCCATCCATATTTATGTACATGGTAAGTATTCCTCCTTTCTGATGACTGCCTAATATTCCATTTCTTTATCCATTTACCTGTCAGTGGACATCTTGGCTCTTTCCACAGTTTGGCTATTACAGACATCGCTTCTGTGAACACTGGGGTGTAGGTGCCCCTTCAGAACTTTACATTTGTATCTCTGGGGTAAATACCTAGTAGTGTAATTGCTGGGTCATAGGGTAGCTCTTTTTTAATATCTTGATGAATGTGATGAGCACTGAATGTTATACCCAACTGATAAACTATTGAATACTATATCTGAAACTAAGTATGTACTCTATGTTGGCTAATTGAATTTAAGTTTTAAAAATAATAAAATTACTTTGCCATTGGGTTTTATTGAGCTACAATTGTCAAATTCAAAAACTCTCCTTAAGAGTATAAAACAAATGGAACTTTAGATAAATACCGAAGTTTCAATAGCATAAAACAAAGCTTAGAGTTCAGTAAGGATGCAAAAATGGAACCACCCAAATCAAGGTAACTTTACCTTTTATAACAGGCTGACTTCCTCCCAATGACCACTACAATGTTTCAACAAAAAAATCTTGTCATTAAGAAAAGAAGACTTTTCATTGAAATAGACATGCTAGATAAAGAATAAAATAAAAATAATTAATATTTTTCTTATTGTCTGCCAGATATTGTGCTCTAGACAAAAGAAAGAGAAGGAGACATAGTTTAGCTTTTTTGCATGTCCTAATTTATAGGATGGAAGGAAACAGGTCTTTTCATGAAGTTATAATTTAATTATGAAAATAATCTCAGAGAATAATCTCTTCAAAATATAGTTAATTCCCAATTAAGAGACTATTATCCCAGCCCATCAAGTATTTTTGTCATTATGATTATTGTCGCCAATATTATATGACTTATTGGATTTCCTTGTTAATATAGCTATATGAAATCATATATAAACCTACAATTTATTTGACTCCTATAATATGCTGGGGCACTTTATTATAGGTAGGTAGGTTGTAGGTGTATAGGTAGATAGATATAAATATATACATAAATAGATACATAGATGATAAATAAATAGATCCACTAGAATAATGGACTTATAAAATCTTTTCCCATTTTAAAAATGATAAAACTGAAGTGCATAAATTGTATCTTACCACACATGTATAGCTAGGAACAGGAAAAAAGTGACTGGAACTGAGAACACTCTGAATTCTAAAATCACTTGTGTTTCCCCTCTGCCATTCTACCTCTTACACACATATGCACAGGTAGTAAAACAATCAAAACTAGCACTTTTTAAAATGTAACTTCATTATTAACAAAGACCCCTAGGTCCTAGAGTTTTTCTGATATATGATAATATTTTGATTAGAATAAAATATTCACATCACTGCACATAATATATATTCAGTGCTCAGAGCAAAATTATAATGAGAATAGGGATTTTAAAACTTGATTACTGATTGAGTTGTGCATTGAAGTGTTTTCATAATTATTCCAGGAATTTTTACTGCTTATTTATTTGTATTTGGTTTCTCCATGTTTGGAAAAATGTATTGACTCATTCTTTCTCATTACATTTAAAAGGTGAGTACTGATTGGAACTCTCATTTTTTTTTTTTTTTTGGAGGAAATCAGAGAAGTTAAGTAATTTGCCCAAGAATACTTAGTTCCAAAGTGTCAGAGTTAAGATTAATGCATGCCTGTCTCACCCAAAACCCAAAATCCAAAATGATTGTCACCATCCTACATTGTCAATAGATTGCATAGATTAAATACCAATACTAGTGGTAATGTTGGTTCCATTGTTATCAAGATCTCTTTCAATTTTTAGTTGTTATACCATATCAATATCTTAATTAAATCCGTTCCTTTCCAGACTTACTGGTTGAGGGACTATTGAATAGCAGTATTAATAGATGGATCCTGGTCAAAACTTTTTTTTAAGATTTTATTTATTTATTTGACAGAGAGAAGCACAGCTAGAGAGGGAACACAAGCAGGTGGAGTGAGAGAGGGAACACAAGCAGGCCTCCCACCAAGCAGGGAGCCAGATGCTGGGCTAGATCCCCCAAGTCGGGATCATGACCTGAGCAGAAGGCAGTTGCTTAATGACTGAGCCACCTAGGCACCCTGATCTTGGTCAAATTTTAAAAACAGATATGAATGTTCTTATTTACTCCACAGCTTGGGTTATAGCCAAAATGCCAGCAGATTCTGTGTCTGGTAAGAACCCTCTTCCTGACTTGCAAATGGATTTTCTTTTTTCCTGAGGGGAGAGAGAGAGAGTGCTCATGTCTCTTTTTTCTTTCTTTCTTTCTTTCTTTCTTTCTTTCTTTCTTTCTTTCTTTCTTTCTTTCTTTCTTTTTTTTTTTTTAAGATTTTATTTGTTTATTTGATAAACAGAAACACAGCCAGAGAGGGAACACAAGCAGGAGGAGTGAGAGGGAGAAGCAGGCCTCCCGCAGAGCAGGGAGGCCAAAGTGGGGCTTGATCCTGGGACTCTGGGAACATCTCCAGTTCCAAACACCATCACATTGGAAGTCAGGCCTTCAAATTTTGGTGGACAGAAGGGGACACAAACTTTGTTATGTGACAGGCTGATTTGAGGAATAGTGATGGTGGCTTCTTCACTGTCAACACATTGCTTAGCCAAACCTTCTACTTCATTCTTAGACCTACCACCCATTTCAATTTGGCCTTTCAGTTTGATGAAATAAGTTTCATAACTTTTCAATTCTTTCCCATTTTGTTCCCAGTGCTGACCCTCTCCTCAAAATAAAATGGATAGCCAGGTTGAACAATACACTGTGTGAAGAAGTTTTAGATCAATGTAGCCTGGGAATTATACAAACAGTGGCTTAAATTTGATATGTTCCTGTGAAACTGGAAATGAAGAATCTTTAACCTCAAGCTGTTATAGTCTGAGGGACCACTGAGCTTCTGATTGAGACATACAATAAGGCCAAAAATTGTTGATAAATTAATCACATAGAGCTCTTAAAATGGAAACTCTCAGAGGTCTACAAGGGAGACATCAAGTGCCTAGAAACAAGCAGACCTGCAAAACATGGCAGATGTCAGAGGAGATGTATATGGCAGGTGGAAGAAAATGTCTTTAGCTCCCAGAATGAATAGCAGTGAACTGTGGGAATCAGTCCTCCCTAGAGCAGAGGGCAAGGATCTGGTTTCCAATCCCCAGATGGACATCAGACAAAGTAAGACTTCAACACTGACAGTATCTGAGCCACAGGCTTTAAATTACTACATCAATTATAGCATCTTAATTAGAAAGTAAATACTTAATCTGGAAGGCAAGGCAAAAATAGAGATAAATGCAAACTGTCTCAGGGATTAAATGAGACCCACCCTCCAAGTATGTATAAACTTTAAAGTAATAGTGATGGCAGCTCAGAAGATAAAAGTGGTTTTTATATAGATGATAGAAGAAAACTCCAATAATTAACACTATAATCGTTTTTTAAGATTTGATGGTAATCATGGTTATATATTTGTTTTTTGTTATTATCTCATGAATAATAACATAATGTATTTTAAAAATGAAATAATAATAAACATAAAATAGCTGTTACTTTTGAGGACAAGTTATGTATTCGGCACTGCAAAACAACTCCCTGTATTTTATCTTGTGAAATAAATGCAATAAACCTGAATGCTAGGTACCATTATTCAACTTCCGAGAACAGGAAACTGAGTTTCAAAGAGGTTAAGTAATTTGTCCAAGGTCGCAGAGTCAGTGAGTGGTTTAAACCCCAAACGTGATCCCTACCCACTAAATCTCTCTGAATCTTAACTAATCTGCAATAGAAATGTCTTTGCAGTGTCCATGTTCATTGTTTTTGTTCTAAGCAAAACAAATTGTGACAAGAAACCACCAGAGAATATTAGAGGTGAATGGAAGCTTATGAATCAAATAGAACAGTGGTTCTCACTGAGACAAAGAGAAAGGCAGTTCCTTTGCTATGTGTGTGTCAGGGAGAGGGACTGGAAAGATACTGTGAGAGTCAGTCATTTATGGGGGTTTTACTCTGTATATGCTATTACTCTATTACTTATGAGATAATTACTTATGTTAGTTATACAACAGTGAACAGTGGAGAGAAAATGATTTGCTATGACTCAAATGGTAAGCACTTTGATAAACTCCTTCAGGTGACCCCTGTTAAAAGCCCTGAATTACAGTCTACCAACCCTATCCGGTCACAGATTAGGAAGTTAACTTCTAGAAAGTATCTCTTGGATCTCTCATAACCTTCTAGGACAATTTCTGGAATCCACCTCTTAACCCATTTTACTGCAATGCCCAGAAATCTGCATTATAAAAAATAGACCAACCTAATCTAATTTATAGAGTAAAGGTTCATCGCTCTCCTCCTCTAAAAATATTGAAGCATTTGCAAAAGTTTTGCTCCTAATTAATGTTTGAGACAGCCAGAATCCCTGTCTCCTCATGTAGTCAGAACATTTCAAAAAGCATGATATCTGTGATGTAAAATTTGAAGAAGCTAAGAGAAACTACTGTTTTCGTCTTGGAGGCTGTGCCCTATACTAATGTGCACATAATAGGACATCCATAATAGATGTTAACTGAATGAGGCCACATCATATAGGCTGACAAATGTTAACTGCAATGGAAAATTCCTGAGTATTTAGGTTTCCATGGTTTGAAAGTGGAATGCACTAAAATTGCAGACAAGCTGAACTGACTACATTTTTCTGTATTGTACTGAGTTTATGGTGGCCTCATATTACCTTTCATCTAGTTAAAGAAAGAAGGCTTCTTGAAAAAGAGTGGAATCATAGTTTTGAAAGTTGGCAGGGTAAGGGAAGTTGTTTCTAACATAAGGACTGTGAATTGAGTCTCAGGAAAGTAACCATAAAGAATGTTTCACTAATATAAACACATTACTCACATACTGGCTGAAGATCAGTGCAACTAAATTTTAAATACAAAGAAGTAATGTATGTACTTTCTAAGTTTGATAATTTGATGATTTTCTCTACTATGATTTCTATAGTTTAAACTATTTCTTGAGTTTATCCTTATTGTAAAAACCATATTTAAGTTACATAATTGTTATGTCTCAAGGATCTATCATTTTAAAGTAAATTCATGTCTGATGCAAAAGCATTACTTGCTTTCCTATCCATTCATTTATTTATTTTTAAATACTTTATTTTGTAAAGTAATCTCTATATCTAAGGTGGGACTCAAATGCACAACCCCAAAAGTCATATACTCTACCAACTGAGCTAGCCAGCTGCCCCTTTCTTATCTATTTAACTTAGTAATATTATATTTCTTAAATCCCTTGATTTCAGGTATAGAAAACATTTTTCTCTTCCTTATCTAGACTGTCAAATATTATTAAATATACTATGCATGTAATTAGTTTTTCTATAGGTTGCAGTATAGAATGATCTTATAAAGGGTAACCTCCTTGACGGCAGACTACAAAAACAACTTATAGTTGTCAAAGTAAATTGTTGTGATGTCTTGTACTGGAGGTGTCCAAACATCTTAACCAGACAGAATCTGCCTCTTGACCTTAGGGTGGTGTTTCTCTCTCCCTTCTTTCCTTCTGCTAAAGGCTCCTGGAGTGCCTTCTTCCTCTAAGCACATGAAATGTGTGATTTCCTTCGAGATCAATATTAATGCTATTTCAGCCCTTTGTGGAAATGAGATTAGAATTCTAAATGTTCAAAATCCAACAACCTTTAATGAAAAATGATAGGAATTATCATCCACCTAGAGCTTAGAAAGGATGGAATCGTATTTGCACGTTATTAAAGATCTGAATAATTTAGGTTATTTTTAGATTTGAACTGCTTAGAGGATTTTTAGAAAGCTCAATTTAAACTGCTCAAGAAATGCACTAGCTCATCCTCATTTCAGTAATCTTACATTTATTAATGGAATAAGGTTTGATAGTTACAAAATGAACAGATTTTGGACTTCAGGTCAATAGTGGAAAAACACTAAAATTTTTAAATAAAATTTATTTGATTATTATACTGTCTTTAAAACATTTTTCTTAGATGAATGCTTTGCTTTGCTTTAACTGTCTTTTTCCAGTTATCTAGTAAAAAAATAGATTATTTTTATAAGTCTCAAGTAATATAGAGTAATAGCATTCTAGTTATACAATAGTGAACAGTGGAGAGAAATGATTTGCTATGACCCAAATATGTTTTATATTTTCAAAACAAATAAGTTCCATATTTTCTCCAATAATCTATCAATTCTAAAGTTTTTTTGCATTTAGTTTCCTGATGAGTAAAATATGAAATTAATATTCCTCTATCTATGTTGGGAGGACAAACTGGTGGATTATAGGTACACTATCAATATTTGGTATTATCTTTTATGAAAAGTAGATGTTGAGATAAGTTTGGGGTAAAAAGGGTAGCATATCTTAAAATTAAAGAGAAGTAGCGATGAACACAGAATACAAGACAAATGGCCAAGGAATATAGATCACAACCATTGCCAATCCTCAGGGAAACTAAGAAACATCTTAAACCAGAAAGATATTTCAGTCCAAAAAGTAAAATAAGAGAAGTGGATGATAAAACAAATCCAAGAGAATCATTCCTGATTTGTGTTTGTAGATTATTATGAACAAGAATGTAAAAATAAAGCTGTAGCATTTTGAAAAAAAAAATCTAGTGGGTGGACTAGGCAGTATTAATATAACAAAGGCTTTGAAGCAATTTCTTTCCCTAACAGAATCTATACCTCCACTCAAGACCCTCATCCTTACCTCTTTTGCTCTTCAAATTGCCTGACATTTTGTTATTAAGAAGGGCTTCAAGATTATGGAACCTGTGGCTGAAACTTCACAAAAGATGACTGCAAGCTGTTAGTCTAACTAAAAACTTTCTTCACAAAAGCCTTTGAATCCAGAGAAATAATGGGCTATAACTTCAACTTCAAAAATGACATTTCAACAGGGCAACCTAAGTGCCTGATCTGAAATATTGCATTTATTTTTATTTTTAATTTTTTTCAATTATAGTGGATTAAAACTGACTGCTTTTATGTAAAATTCTATGAATTTTAGTACATGTATAGGTTCATGTGAATGGTCACCCTTGTTAGGATATAGAACAGTTTCATCACTTTTTTTTTTAAGATTTTACTTATTTATTTGACAGAAACACAGCGAGAGAGGGAACATAAGCAAGGGAGTGAGAGAGGGAGAAGCAGGCTTCCCGCTGAGCAGGGAGCCCAGTGAGGGGATCATGGCCTGAGCTGAAGGCAGATGCTTAAAGACTGAGTCACCCAGGCGCCCCAAAGTCCATCACCTTTAAAAATGACCTAGTGCTATTGCTTTAGTCTCATCCCCTTCTCCCACCTGTGGTTACCACTGACCTATTTCAAAGTTCTATAGTTTTCCATTTTTACTTTGTTTTTTATTTTTAAAAACTTAAGTGGAACTGTGCAGTATGTATGCTACCTTTTGTGATCGACTTCTTTTACTTAGCACAGTGCATTTGAGAATCATCCAGATTGTTCCATCTATGGAAAATACATTTGTTTTATTGCTGAATAGTATTTGATTCTATTTCATTGTCCATAGTATTCTACTTGTTCATTCATTAGCCTCTTGTAACATATTTGGGTTGTTTGCAGTTTTCAGCGACATGAATATGCTGCAAATCTTCATGTGAAGTTTTTCGTATGGGCATAGATTTACTTCTGGCATCCTGATTAGCCATATTTGAGAATTCTGGTTGTTCTACACTCTCTCTAGGATTGACTATTGTCAGCATTATTTTTATTTGAGTTACCCTACTAGTCATATACTGCTATCTCATCATGTTTTATTATTTTTTTCTTTTTCTCTCTCTCTCTCTTTTTTCTTTTTTTACTTTTCATTTTCCATAAGGGCTAATAATATCGGATGTCTTTTTACATGCTTATTTGCTATCTTCCTATTCTCTTTGGTAAACTATCTTTTTGTCATTTTTAACGTGTTTTTTCCCCTTATTGTTGTGTTTTGAGAGTCTATTATACATTCTCAGCGCATAACCTTTCTTGGAAATGATATCTGGTAAATATTTTCTTCTAGTCTGTGGTTTGCCTCCTTGCTTGCTCAACACTGTCTTTCACAAAAGAAACATTTTTAGTTTTGTTGAAGACTGATTTACCCATCCCTTAAAAAAAAAATGGATCGTACTTTAGGTTTCACGTGTAAGAATTCATCACTTGACACCAGATAAGGGAACATGAACAGGTTCTAAGCCACTGTTGAGCTAAAGTGATTCCAAAGCCAGCTCCAGGGTAAGGCCCAAAGGGTTAGGGTTTCCTTGAGAAACCACAGAGATACTCTAAACAGTTTCTACCTGTAGGTGGCATGAGGGAGGCATGTCTCAACAGGTCGCCATTGTTCAGCTGTTTTCCTGCCAAGGCAGTGTTGTTTTTATTTTGGTTTTTGTTGTTGTTGCTGTTTTTTTAAGATTTTTATTTATTTGACAGAGAGAAACACAGCTAGAGAGGGAACACAAGCAGGGGGAGTGAGAGAGGGAGAAGCAGGCCTCCCGCGGAGCAGGGAGCCCAATGAGGGGCTGGATCCAGGGTCTCCAGGATCATGACCTGAGTGGCAGGCAGTCCCTTAACCAACTGAGCCACCCAGATGCCCCAAGGCAGTGTTTTTATTTTAGTCTGGTGAGACTTCTGTTAAGATTTCTGACCTCTAGAACTGTGAGAGAATAAATATGGGCGGCTTTGTGCCACTAACATTTTTGGTAATTTGTTACAGAGAAATAGAAACTAATGTAGTTGAAAATAGCTATTCTAGGTGCACCTGGGTGGCTCAGTCATTAATTGTCTGCCTTTGGCTCAGGTCATGATCCCGGAGTCCTGGGATCCAGTCCCCCCAATCAAGCTCCCTGCTCAACAGGAGGCCTGCTTCTCCCTCTCACTCCCCCTGCTTGTGTTTCCTCTCTGGCTGTGTTTCTCTCTGTCAAGTAAATAAATAAAATCTTAAAAAAGAAAAGAAAAGAAAAGAAAAGAAAAGAAAAGAAAAGAAAAGAAAAGAGAAGAGAAGAGAAGAGAAGAAAAGAAAAGAAAAGAAAAGAAAAGAGAAGAAAGCTATTCTAGCAATACTGGAGAAATCAGCTATTAATGCAGAACAAATAAAGAAAATTTTATTCTTCCTCATATTATACACAAAAATCATTTCTGTGTGGATTAAATACTAAATATGCATCAAAAACTTCTTGATGAAGATATTTGTAGTGAGAAAAATTTAAAAGGCAACCTGTATGTTCAATAAAACCTTAAGAGATTCTCACTATTCCATTTAGAAAAATAAAAATATTAAAAACAAGTTGGTATTTAATTCCCGTCAGACTAGAAATTAGAAACTATTCATCATGTTAATTGCTGACAGGAAATTGAGATAATAATAATGTTGGTGAGTTTATAAATTGGTACAATCACCTTGGATTTTAATTGCTATTATGCAGTAATGTTTAAAACCGGAAAAACCTAGGAAACCCTGCCTGGGTTTCTCCTTCGCTTGTGCATTACTACCACACTCACAATACTTCTGACAATAGATGTGTTAAGTGTTTTTCCTACATCAAGTCTTTCTCTGAAACACCAGCAGGATGTCCTACAATTTAACTCAATTCAGACACTATTTACTTTGAGATCGCATGAGATCCTGCAGGTTAAGGGCTCAGTCCCACAAGATTATCCTTCGCTTTCAACACCAATCACCAGTAGCAGGTTCCTACATTATTCACAATTTCTGTCTGATTTGGCTGCACATTGGACGTTCTCATGACCCCCTTTCCTCGGATTCAATCATTTGCTAGAATAATTCACAGATTCAAAGAAACACTTACTTTTGTCAGTTTATTATATGGTAAAGGATATGATAAGTGATTCAGCAAACAGCCAGATGAAGAGATACAGAGGGCCAAGTCTGTTCAAGTGGAGGAGCTCTGTTCCCATGGAGCTGGGATATAGCACACTCCTGCTGCTTGTGTTTTCCTCCACAGGAGCTCTCTGAACCTTGTGAGATTTTTATGAAGGTTTCATCACACAGGTATGATGAATCAAAAACTCAATCTCCAGCCTTTCTCTCCTTTCCAGGAGATGGGCTGGGGGTAGGGAGTAGGGCTGAAAATTCAGGACTTCTGATTGTGGCTTAATGTTTCTGGTGACCAGCCCTCATCCTGGAGTTATCAAGGACTCCAATCTGGATACAATAACATAATAATATTATTATCCCAAGAGTCATCTCATTGGAACAGAAGACATTCTTATCACCCAGGAAATTTCAAGGAATTTAGGAACTGCATTAGGAACTAGGATTAAAGATCAAATATTAGAACAAAATCTACCGCTAGTACTCTTATCACTTAAGAAATTTAAGGATTTTTTTTTTAAGATTTTATTTATTGATTTGACAAAGAGAGATCACAAGTAGGCAGAGAGGCAGGCAGAGAGAGAGGAGGAAGCAGGCTCCCTGCTGAGCAGAGAGCCAGATGCCGGCCTTGATCCCAAGGCCCTTGAGATCATGACCTGAGCCAAAGGCAGAGGCTTTAATCCACTGAGCCACCCAGGTGCCCAGGAAACTTAAGGATTTTAAGATCTTTCTGTCAGAAACTGGGGGTAGAGAGCTATATATATATGTATTTTTTTCCTATTATTTCATAATATTTATTGATTAACTGAGAGGGAAATAATTTTTATATAAAGATACACAAAAATATGATTGAATTTCTTCTGCTTTGCTGAGAAACAGGTATCCTCTGAAATCAGACACAATCGGGGCATATTTTTAAATTTTGGATTTGTGACATTGATTAGCTTATTTGTGTTTACCATGTCTTCACTTCTGAATAAGTTATATGTAGCTTTCCATATTATATATAACAAATCTATATGTTTATTTTATATCATATGGATTATTCATCATATTTATAAAACACGTTTAGTGGGGTGCCTGGGTGGCTCAGATGGTTGAGCATCTGCCTTTGGCTCAGGTCATAATCTCCAGGTCCTAGGATCAAGCCCCATGTCAGGCACCCGAGATCCACGGGGAGACTGCTTCTCCCTCTCCCTCTCCCACTCCTTCTGCTTGTGCTCTCTGTTTCTCTTTCAAATGAATAAACAAAATCTTTGAAATAAATAGTAAATAAATAAATAAAACACATAGTAATATCCTTACCACATAGTAATATCCTAAATTAGTCTCTGTTCTAAACAATTTATTATATTATCTCATTTTTTTAAAGGTTTTCATTTATTTGACAGAGAGAGACACAGCAAGAGAGGGAACACAAGCAGGAGGAGAGGGAAAGGGGGAAGCAGGCTTCCCACTGAGCTGGGAGCCCCATGCAGGACTCAAGCCTAAGACCCTGGGATCATGACCTGAGCCAAAGGCAGATGCTTAAGGACTGAACCACCCAGGAGCCCCATGTTATCTAATTTTTTTGTCTGATATTCTCTCTCCATACTTAAATTGTCTATTTTTCTTGTAAAAAATGAAGATGAATATTGAAAATGATCATTTATAATGCTTCTTAAATCTATAGTTTATATTATTGAAATGAAACCACCTTAAAATAAATTTATTTATTTATTTATTTTTAAAGATTTTATTTATTTTTTTGACAGAGAGAGATCACAATCAGGCAGAGACAGGCAGAGAGAGAGGAGGAAGCAGGCTCCCTGCTGAGCAGAGAGCCCGATGCGGGCCTCGATCGATCGCAGGACCCTGAGATCATGACCTGAGTCGAAGGCAGAGACCTCCACTTACTGCGCCACCCAGGCACCCGAAACCACCTTAAAATTTAGAGGCTTAAAATAACTCTATCATCTGCTCATGATTTCTTAGCAATTAGAGTGGGCTCAGCTAAACACTTCTGGTTGTCTCTCCTGGGTGATCTCAACTCACCCGTGCTGGCTGGTCAACTATAGTTACACTAGCTCTTCTAGCATTTAGCATTTGTTCCATCAGACTTTTAAGCCTCCTGTATAAGAGAGTAAAAATACCTTTGGTTTCAGGGAAACTTCCATGAACATAAGAGCACACATGCCAGGCTCAGAAATTTACAGTCAAGTCGCACCATTACATTGGATAAAACAAGTCACACAGCCAGCCCAGGTTCAAGGTCGGAGAAAACTGGATCCAGTTCTTGATGGGAGAATCTGTAAAGTTACACTACAAAGGGAAAGAGGAATTATTGTGGTCTGCTGTGGAAACATTCTACTACACCAAGAAATTTGTTATTTTAAAATGTTTATTAATTATTGACATACTCTATGCAGTATTTATGAATCATAAATGCTTTAAAAGTAATTGGTCTGACAATAATTTATTTGATATTTATTAAGGTAATGCTAATCATGATAATTCAGTATGACATTTCTGTGGAAATTTATATAACTCAAGTTATATTTGAGCATAATACATTAATTATTAATGTGCATCATTTAAAATTATGTGATCAAATTAAACTCATTCCCAGAACTCTATGTTTATGCCCCTCAATTACAGTATCCATGTAATACATCATTTTGACTATTACACAGAGTAGTATATAAATCTTGTGTTATCTGATTGCTGTGATATTACTAATGTTCTTGGAACTTTTCAATCATATATTAAGGGCTATCTTGAAATGACTGACGGTAAAAGTTTGCTTCTTTTCTCTTCTTTAAAAGTGGTAACAAGGGATACCTGGGTGGCTCAGTCAGTTAAGCACCTGCCTTCAGCTCAGGTCATGATATCAGAGTTCTGGAATCAAGTCCCAAGTCAAGCTCCCTGTTCAACAGGGGGTCTCCTTCTCCCTCTCTTTCTGTGCTCTCTCTCTCGCTTGCTCTCTTTCTCTCAAATAAATAAATAAAATCTTTAAAAATAAATAAATAAAGTGAGACCAAAACTGAGGAAAGCAAGTGGGATGAATACCCCAGAAAGCCATTATCAGACACTTATTAGAGCCTGACACTTATTGTAGACTAATCTAATGAAAATCAGGGAAATGGCAGTCCCTTTCCTTTGCTGTATTTGGATAGTTAATAGCAAGCTCCTTTTCTTTTCATTAATGGATAATACTTCTTTAAGTTTCATATATTTGTGGTCATTGAAAAGAGTTACAAACACCACAGAATTTGCATCCAGACATACCCATGGTATTATTTCTCCATTCTAGAGGAAGCTACAGGAAAGTGAATTACCTTTATTACAAAATAATAACTTCATCATTTATTTTCCAAAATTGTCACTACTTTTTTGTTCTCAATTGCAAATTTTATCTCATATCCTTCTTTGCTGTGTGTACATAAGAATGGCATTTGGTTACTGTTTAATAAGTAGATAAGTCAGTGGACAGCTAGAAAGTTAAGAGAATGAATGGAGGTGTGGGCAGACAAATGGAAAAATAGATTAGATAAACCAAAAAAATACAGATTGCATTATGACATTCCCTATTTAAAATCATCTAATTACTCTCATTTAGGATTAATTTCATACTCTGTAGCTTGACATAAGTTTTCATGAGTTCCGCTTAATGTCTTGAGGTACCTCATCTTCCACCATTCTCCACATGTCATAGCTCTAGCCAAAATGAACTAACTGCAATTATCCAAATGCTTTCTCTATTTCCAGACTATATATATATATATATAATTTTTACATAACCAAACATTCTTCCTTTGTACCTATTCCATACTACTTGTTAAAAACTTATCTCAAGTGTTACTTCACTTGGTTGGCATTCTCTAGATGCTCTGAGGTAAATGCTTGTGTGTATGTCCATGTGTATGACTCAAGAATACACCCTATATATAACTATCATTTTCATACATTCATTGAGTTTCTGAATGCTTCTCTGTCCCTATATTTGGTACTAATTATTTAAATTGTCTAAAATTATTATAGGAGACAAAATAATCTTTGTGCAATATATAAGGTTGTAGTTAAATTTTCCTTCTATTTTTTTTAAAGATTTTATTTATTTATTTGACAGAGAGAAACACAGCTAGAGAGGGAACACAAGCAGAGGGACTGAAAGAGGGAGAAGCAGGCTTCCCACAGAGCAGGAAGCCTGATGTGGGGCTCGATCCCAGGTCTCCAGGATCATGACCTGAGCCGGAAGCAGTTGCTTAACCAACTGAGCCACCCAGGCGCCCCTGTAGTTAAATTTTCTTAAATAAGTGGAGGAAAAAGTAAAATGTGAGTAAACAGCCTAAATTACCAAATCTATAGTAACTTTATAATTTATGAATTGGTTATAAATATGAACAAGTAGATATATAGATATATTTCTTAAATAACAAGAAAAATAAATAACGTAAATTTATTGGCCTTCTGTGTTTCAGATAATTACCTTAACCAGATTTTTAACTTTTCTCTTTTTTTGTATTTTTAAGTTAATTTGAAAAATGTCTTTGCATTTTACATGGTCTACTTTTCTGTAGTGACCTACTGTAAATTAATATATCCCATAGATGTTAGAAAAATACAGTGTATTCAAAGGCTAATACAGTATTATCTTTTTAAAGTGAAAATTAAACCCACTATCTCTCTAAATTATATTTGAAAATGTTCTCATTTTGACATTAACTGATAATTTTACTTCTAAAAATGTCAATATATCATTAAAGTAGCTGTTAAGCTGCTAATAGGCACTTAACATTGTGGTGGCTTATTAAAGAGTATTAACAGTCCTACAACATTTTCATGCAGGTCATTTAAACATATCACATAAATTAAATTAAATATAATCATCTAAAATAAAATGAAAATGACAATAACTAAGTAAAAAAAGATTCTGCATAGAGACTATTAACAAAGCTTACAGATACATGAAATCAGTTTCTGTGAAGTTAAATTAAATATATGTGGTCATATTTTTAAATTTTATTTTGTCCTAAATTATCTCAAAAGTACATTTTAAGTGTTTAAGATGTGATATTTTGATGAAACAAATCTTTTAAAAGATTTCAATTCAATAAAAATCAAAAGCAAAGCACAATATGAGAGATTTAACATTCTCTTATCCAGGCATCTATTAAGACCTAGAGCAGCCAGAAATTATTTCCACCCAGAAATGAGGTGGCAAAAGATGTAATGCAAAAACTTGTTTTCAGATGTTCTTAGTAGCAATAATTATAATACCTTAAGAATAGAAACTATCTCCATGCATCTGATGGTAGGATAAACAATGTGGTTTATTCAGATGCTATTATAGTAATTGACCATGTTATAGGATGAATTGTGGTTCCCAAATTCTTATGTTGAAGTCCTAAACACTAATTCCTTAGAAGCATGACTGTATTTGGAGTTAATATCTTTAAAGAGATAACTGGGTTAAATAAAATTAGATCATTGATATGAGACTTGGTGCCCTTAAAAGAGGAATTTTCCCTATAAGACTAGAGGAAACTCCAAGTGAGGACAAGGAAGAGGTGACTATCTGCAAGCTAAGGAGAAAGGCCTCAGGAGAAACCAATCCTGTTGACACATCATCTTGGACTTCTAGTTTTCCAAATTTGTGAGGAAATGCGTTTCTGTTATTTTAGCCGTTCAGTCTTTGGCACTTTCTCATCAGAGCTTTAGCAAACTAACAAAGACCATAAAAAAATAAAGTACTGATACTTGCCACAGTATAAATGAACCTTGACATCATGCTAAGTAAAAAAAAAAAAAAAAAAAATTAGACATAAAATATTTCATTTCTATGAGGCAAATTCATAGAGATAGAAAGTAGAGTAGTGTCAATCGTGTGCTCGCTGGGTGAGGGGAAGAAATCAAAAGTGATTATAAAATTTATATGACTATAAATAACTATAAAATTTTTTTGTGGTTTATAAAATATTCTAGAATTAGATAGTTGTGATATATGAAAAAGCTTGTACATACATATATATATATATATATATATATATATATATGAGAGAGACTGAGACAGAGACAGGAGTTAAAATACATTCCACATCAATTATTTCCTCCTTTATTTTTATTTCTGGCTAGAGACTGGGTTTTCATCGATGCTAAGAACTTGAATTTATAAAGACTTCACAGAGATGTCTTTCCATCCGTCACCAGTTGCCATCTATTTTCAAACTCTGGTTCTCACAGGGAAACTTCAAGTTTGTGTTCAAACCTGCTCAAGTCTCATAGGAGAAACTTCTGCAACTCCAAAATCCATTGTAATGCAAAAGAATTGTTTTCCCTATAAGTCCAGATTGGAGTAGGGATGTCTAAAGCCGCTAAATCACTTTTTATCACTTCTCAATTTATTGTTATTGCACGTCTCAATTTATTGTTATTGCACTTCAATATTTATTCGCTTTATTATTTTTTGATCAATTTAAAGAGTATTTCTTGGGCGCCTGGGTGGCTCAGTGAGTTAAAGCCTCTGCCTTCGGCTCAGGTCATGATCTCAGGGTCTTGGGATCGAGGCCCGCATTGGGCTCTCTGCTAGGCAGGGAGCCTGCTTCCTCCTCTCTGTCTGCCTGCCTGTGATTTCTCTCTGTGTCAAATACATAAATAATATCTTTAAAAAAAAATAAAGAGTATTGCTTTACTTTTTGTTTCAAGTTATTATTTAAATTCTAATTAGTTAACATATAGGGCAATATGGGTTTCAGGAGTAGAATTTGGTGATTCATCACTTACCTACAACACCCAGTGCTCATCACAATAAGTGCCTTCCTTTTTTTTTTTTTTTTTTAAGATTTTATTTATTTGATGGCGAGAAACACAGCTAGAGAGGGAACACAAGCAGGAGGAGTGAGAAAGGGAGAAGCAGACTTCCCACCAAACAAGGAGCCTGACACGAGGCTCGATCCCAGGTCTCCGGGATCATGAGCTGAGCTGAATGCAGTCGCTTAACCAACTGAGCCACCCAGGAACCCCCATAAGTGCCTTCCTTAAAACCCATCACCCATCTAGCTCATCCCTCACCCACCTCCCTCCATCAACCTTCACTTTGTTCTCTATAGTTAAGAGTCTCATGATTTGCTTCCCTCTCTTTCCCCACCCTCTTATATTCATCTGTTTTCTTTCTTAAATTCCACATATGAGTGAAATCACATGATATTTACTAAAATTTCTCTAAGACCAACCTCAAAGTGATGGGATTTCAAAATTCCTACCTTACTTGAGTCCTTAAAAACACTCAACATTGTCCTTCTCCCTTCTAAATACTTTTTGTCACATCTATGACCCTGCATAGTCTTTTCCTTCTACCCACGTTATTATGATGTCAGTATTCCTAAGGTCTGTTTTGAAATTTGGGCTTCTATTGTTAATTTATTTTGACATATTTATTTGTATTTTCTACCTGTAAAACTTTAAATTTTTATTAAACAATCCTTTTCCTGGAATGCCCCATCTCTATAGAGTGAACATAACCACAATCATCCACTTCACTCAAGCCAGAAAGACAACACCTTGGAGTGCTTTTTCTTGCTCACCGTCCCCATATCCTTGTAATCTCCAACTTTTGTAAATTCAAAATCTTATTAATCTTCCAGTTTATTGTTCTGGCCACTCCTTTTGTTCTTGTTTGTGTAAGATAGTTTCTTACCCACTACCTTCCTTTACAGTGATAGTCTCTTACCTTCTGTGTTCACTATACCATCTTTGGCTCTATATGTACAAAGTGTTTTATAAGCCAAATATGCTCATGAGCTTCTATTATGAAAAGAATTACAAAGAATCCCTACTACCTTCAGGATAAAATCTAAACACACTAGTAGCTAACTAAATCTTATACACATTAACCCTTATTTTTTCAGCATCATCTCTTGCATCTGCTTTCTTTACCCTCATTCTACAGGCAAATTGAATTACTTAGCTTCTCCAGTGTACACACTCTTTTTTCTCACTTCCCGCTTTCAAATATTATATGCATACCTCTTCAAATAGTCCCCCCTTGATTTTCATCTTGTTAAATACTGTTTCTAACTCATTAATCGGTTCAGAAATTATCTCTACTTTAGAATTAAATGAATTTCCAAATCTGTTTTTACTCTGCAAGAAAATTAAATTTCCTTCTTTCAGTGACCAAACCACACTTTAATGAAAGGGTCTATTACATTACCAGTGTGAATTCTACAGTATAATAGTTTGATAATATTTGGGATGGTTGGTCTTTATTAAATCACAAGTGCCTCATACACAACAATGATTCAATAAATATTTATAGAATGACTATATAACATAAATAAAATATTTCTCTCAAAAACGATCTCTTAAAGCATTCAAAATATGGATTAAGTGACACAACAGATTTATAGTTTGCCTAGGATGTTTGCTTCTAAAAATTAAATCATGGATTTTAACTTCCAAATGTAAGACACCAGAAAGATATAGAAAATCCTAAATCTGTATGAATGTTTCATTTGATGATTTGTTCTTATATTTATTATGTCTCCCTAGCTTGTAATAGTTTTTTCATTGATTGAAATTTAGGTGAAATAACAGTAGTTGCCTAGTTGGTGCATTAAAATTATATCAATAGATGATAGATTGATAGATATGGTGACCATATCTATGTATTATGCATTGTAATATCCTTTTTTAATTTAATGTCTTTTGATTTGAGGATTCTGTTTTTGTTTATCTAAATATAAATACATACAAAAGGATATTTATAGTTAATATTGGATAAAGAATATCAATAAAATAAACATAGGTGAATTCACACACAGAAAAATTTGAAGAATGGAAACCCTCTATGACTATGATCCCATCTCACTTGTATTCAGGAGGAAATAGCTTTGCTGAATTTTACATTAATTATTCAATTCCTTTTTAAAATATGCCAGTTAAATATATAATCTTAAACTACATAGATTTATACACCATTGCATTTTATCTAAATGAGACAGCTATAGATAGATATTTGAATTAATCAAAAATTGTTTTCCATTCTTGTTAGTCATGTAGGTTAATTCCCATTTTTATTATAATAAACATTGCTGTTGTAAATTTATTGAACTATTTTCAGATTCACTTGCCCAAGGGTTTCTCTCAGGTAGATATTTAACAGTGGAATGTGTTTCTAATGCAAATATCCAGGTTTACCAAATGGTAATAAATTATTTTCTAGTATGCTTATAAAATGTAGATTTTCTCAGCAACATATAAGATTTTCATTGTTCTAATATTTACCAACCTCTGATGTTATCAGAACTTAAACATTTTGTTTGAAAGGATTATGCCATTAACTGGTTTTTCATTTCCACATTGATATTTTTAGTATATTTCCAGAAGACTGTTGGCTTTCAGATTACTCCTTCCCAAAAAATGATTGTCTATGATTTTGCTTATCTTTTTTTATTTGGTTGTCTTTGTATTATTATTTAGCAGTATTTTTTATTTTTTTAAGATTTTGTTTTAATTTTAGTTAATATAGTGTTGTATTAGTCTCAAGTGTGCAATACAGTTATTCAACACTTCCTTACAACACCCAGTACTCATCACAAATGCACTCCTTACTTTCCAATTTATAGTAATTCTTTATATTTTGGGGGAGCGGATGAAAAGCTTTTATAGTGTAAAACATATTTTCTTCTAGTTGGTAGACTATCAGTTTCTGCATAGTGAATCCTGATGAACTGAAATCTTATTGAAATGTGCCAATCTTTTTTTTTTTTTTTTAAGATTTTACTTATTTATCTGACAGAGAGAAACACAGCTAAAGAGGGAACACAAGCAAGGACAGTGAGAGAGGGAAAAGCAGGCTTCCCGTTGAGCAGGGAGCCCGATGCCAGGCTCCATCTGGGATCTCCAGGATCATGACCTGAGCCCTGAGCCGAAGACAGACACTTAAGGACTTAGCCACCCAGGAGCCCCTGCGCCCCGCTCTTTTATTTTAAGGCTTATGCTTTTTGTGTCTTTTAGGGTTTTCTGTTTAATTTTTGTGTCTTTAAAGTTTCCTATTGTTGTCACTTTTAAGGTTTTCATTTCTCGGGTCATAAATGTATAATCTAAATGTTTTATGTTTTTTGCCTGTTTACACAGACTGTGAATATACTCAGAGCTGGCTTCTATGTGTGAGGCGAAACGGTGTCAGACTACGTTTTCTAAATATGGATTTTAATATGGATTACAAATTGTTTGAGATCATTTAGTAAATCGTCCTTTCCAAGTCCCAATACTCCTGATAATGGAAAATTTGTGGTAGTTTTACATGTTTGAGAAAATTTTAGTATTTTGGTTTTGTCTGCAGAGAAAAAATGAAATGAAAAACTAAGCAATTATCCAGAAAGCTTATCATTCTTGACAACTGATATAATGTATTTTTAAATTCAAAATAAAACCTCTCGGAGCACTGGTCTATTACGTGTCCGACCTGGGTTTTGTCTCAGGTCATGATCACCAGGTCCTGAGATCAAGACCTGTACCAATCCTCTTCCTGCTCATTTCCCTGCTCATTCTCTCTCTCTCTGTCTCTCTCTCTCTCTCTCTGTCTCTCTGTCTCTTTCATAAAAATAAATAAATAATGCCCTCTCTATTCAATATTATTAGTTGTGTCCAAAATGTTTAATGTATCAGATTGTTCCACTTAATTATTTTATATAGTTAAAATCCATTTTATATAATAGTTTTTAAGCAATTAATTTAGAAGTATATGAGTGATTATTCAATGTGACATTTGTATCTTAATTGGTAAGTGTTTGAGAATAATTTTCTATTTGAATAACTTTTAAGTGGAAGATCAATCAAGCTCTATCTCATCAGACTTTTAATAATTTTGCTAACTTCATATGTACCAGGTTTAATTTAAAAAATACTAGGCCATTCTTTTTTTGTGAAAATATTGTACCATTTCTCTGTGTATTTCTCTGACATGTAGCAGATTTAAAATATAACATTTTATCATTTATTCATTTTACACTATAATTCCAGTCTGTGGTAAACTAAATGGTATTTCAGTCACTTACGGACATTTACACAAGTTTGTTCACAACCTGTTTTAATGTAAATTCTTACCATGTCTAAAAATATACATCCAGGAGAAAATGGTTTCAATGATACAATTTATGACTTAGGAAGTTTTATCTCATACCTTTAATCCAAACTTCTTGATTCAGACAGAAAGGGATTTTTAACAGTCCACTCTTTTATTCTTAAAATAAGTACTTTATCTTACCTCAACATTGTGAATATACATTGCCAAAAGTAAAATCTATACATATATTATGAAGAAGGATGTCATATTTATCTTTAAAAATCAGTTCTTCTTGTTTTTTTCTAGTGCCTTTTTCATAGTAAGAGATGGTGGTGACATTTTTTTTCTATTTTGTAACATGTATTCTTTAGGAAAATATATACAATATCTTAAATAAATTTTGTCTATTAAATTCTATGTCTACTTTTCTGTGAAAGTTCTTCTAACATTATTTAATGGGAATGGGGTATTATTTTATAGTATAAATTTGCATGAAAGAAAGGAAGGGAAACAAAAAGCTTAAAAAACAGTCTGACATTTTTATTTTTAAAAATGATTTCATTATCTCCAGAAGTAGATGATGCTGTAAAAAGTACATCAAATTTAAAAGGGAAAAAAAGTATCTCAGTATGTTCTGCTTCTCATTTCATGATATTCTGCATTACATATTATCTGTGATGCTCTCCGGATTCAGGAAGGGCATTGTGTCAGCTTCCATCCTGCAGGGTCTGATGCAAAGTGGTCAGCAAAGAAAGAGGTTTGACCCCCTCGCATTGAATCTAGATGCCATTGGAAGCTCATCCTCTCTGTACTTCTGCCATTGTCTCACTGGTAGATACCTTATACTTGATTATTCGAATGCCCTCCTCTATATATAGGAGAAAAAGAGGGGGGATTTTTATCATTTTGATGTGTATATATATCTATGTATGGGAGAGTGGTGTTCACATTAGGCACTCACTGTTTAGAACTTTTTTTTTTTTTTTTTTAATCTTCAGCCCTTCATTCCTTTTTAAAGTTTGCCTTCAACTTTTGGCTAGTGCCTCTAATGTCTTTTTAATTCCATTATCCTACTCTATTTCCTCAACCATTCTTTGCTACTCTTTCATATCTCTCTTATTTTCTTCTACTTGAAACAAACTCATGCTTCTTTCACTTAAAAATAGTCTTTCATGAAGTTGGCTTCCTCTGGGTTCAGACTTGCACCTTACTACCAACTATATTCAGCAGGCTTCTGTCAAACAGAAATACATTTCTTTGCCAAACACAATGTACATTTCCTTTTAAAAAAATTTAAAAAGTGTATTTCAAACTCTGTTTTGTCTGCTTCCCTGTTACTGTTCTAAATCTGCCAGAATAGGGCTAGTTCAGCTTCATGGAGTCAGACCTGGGCTTTACCTTTCAATGTGTGTGTGTGTTTATCTCTATCTTTATAATATGAGTTGATGTTTAATCATTTGGATTATAACTAAATGCTGTATTTCTCCAAGGAATATCTGTTACAGATGTTAATTATAGATAAGAGAGCAATACTATACATAGAAAAATGTCATTTTTGTTTATTTAAAATAATATCATTGTGATTTACTAGAAGAGCTTACCATTTATTCTTGATTACTTTGAAATAGAGAAACTGTTGCATCTGTATAATTAAATGTTTCAGGTTAATTTGACTGTAAGTTGTTCAGTAATAAATGTTAGTCACATATCCTCAGTTTTGATTGTTTTAGGCACATGTTACTGAAATGTAGGGTGACTGAATTAGAATAGGGCAGCCTCCGCATATAAGAAGCCAATAGCATTCTCTGTAATTTCCACTCTGGGCTGAACTTATGAAATTATATATAATTTAGAAGTTTTGAATTTAGTTGAACTGATGCTCTCTATAGAATTTATGTAGACACAGAGGAGATGAAGAAAAAAGAAAACAATTTTGGTAAGCCTTTAAACCTATCTTGGGAGCTGGGTTTACAGCTCTCTTTGGAAAAAATGTTAGCCTATAACTTAGCTGAGTCATGAGCAGAATTGATTTTTGATGTGAGACTTCCATGGCATCCCAGAAGACAATACTTCCCAAGGAGGACCACTTCCTGGGACTGGAATGAGAGATTAATTTTAAGGTGCTAAAAGAACCCAGGGGTTGAAGATAGGATTGACAACATCTAGCCATTTTCAGTAAGAAAGAGTTTCTATTAATGTAACATAACATTATTCATAACTTTAAAAAGTCAGAGTTTGTATCAGTTGTTTATAGGAAATTCTGAGGTTTTTTAATAAATTGGATGATTTACTTTTCATAGCTTCTATTATAAAATATTATATCATATGTATTTATTTATCTAAAATGATGGACTGGAAAACTGTTATATTTTAAATATTTTTATCAAAATTCTGAATAAAGAGAAAGAATACGTATATGCTGACTTTCAAGAACTTCTGAATTTTAGAATAAGTGTGATAAAGCATGCTATGTCAAACATCCATGCAAGCCATGGAATAGTTTCAGCTGGGCCTGGGGAAGGTGAGGGGAAATCTTTAAGTAAATCATGTTTGGTCTCAGTTCTGAGACATTAGTGGGTTCCTTTCCAGGGGGAACTGAGTGGTAGAAAAGTATTTAGTATGAAAACAAAGGCGTACATGAACAAAACAGTATAGTGCATTTGGGAACTATCCAGATAGGCTGGGAGACATAAGGTGGAAGAGGAAACAGGAATAGACTGGGATGTGAACTTTATTTCTTGACTGGGCAAAAAAAAAAAAAAAAAAAAAAAAAAAAAAAAAAAGCTATTTAAAGATAAGTACAGAAGGACTAGTTTTGAATTTTAGAAAGATCAGTGCAGTAGGTAAAAGTGAGGATAGTTAATTTTAGAAGAGTGATTTGGGTAGAGGAAGATAAATTAAGAGATGATTTAATATAGTCTAGACAAGAGATAATCATGCTGAAATACTGTGGATTGAGAGAAGGATGCATTTATGAATGAGATCAGGAAATCTGGATATTTAAACATCATAATTCAGTGAATTGGGGAGTAGTAGAAATGTGTCTTGGACAATATTTCTAATTTTGCTTTCTGTGAGGTGATTGTACTTATTCTTAAGTTAGAAAACATAACAAAAAATGTAAGTTCAGAGTGAAAGTAAAAATACCTCTTTAAATTTTGTGTCCTGGGCACCTCATTTTTCTTACCCTTTTTCAACACTGGTATCTTATTTACCTTTGTCACTTATGGAATTGTGACAGGCCTCATAAAGATGCCTTATGAAGTTGCGTTCCAGTCCTGACATGTAATCTTTATAGCTAGCTGAATTTTAAAATTAATATTTTATTTATTAAAATAACAAATTTTAAAACCTACTAAAGTTAGATGTTAAATGGAAATTCCTTAGTTTCTTTTAAATAAGAACCTCTATGATAGACATCAGATACTAAAGTAAGTATAAAACCCTTATTTCTTGGAAATAATTTTTTAAAAGAATGTTAGGGACACCTAACATAGTTAAGTATCTGACTCTTGATTTCAGCTCAAGTCATGATCTCAGGGTTGTGAGATCAAACTCCTGTCCCAGCTTGCACTGGGCATGGTGCCTGGGAAAGATTCTCTCACTCTCCTTCTCTCTCTGCCCCTCCTCCCACTCACGTGCTCTCTTTCTCAAATCAATAAATAAATCTTCCTAAAAAAAGGATGTTAGAAAATCAATTCAAATAGTCTGTATTCTCTAACAGACTAAGTAAATGAAAAGGGATTTGACTTTGGACAAGAGAAAGATTAAGACTTAAGATATTTTCTATAAGAAAAAAAGCTATTGCAATGCTGATTCCAAAGCTTCCCGCACCCTTGGAACAAACAGGAGTGAAACCTCTTTCTTTTCTAACCAAGCGAGTTGGATTTCCATGGCAACTTATTTTTATGCTTGAAATTTGTTCTGTGAGTAGGGATACATAATCACCAGTAAGACTTACAACTGAGAAAACTAAAGCTAAATTATTGATATGCTATACTGGAATTAGTCTCCCTGAGCTTCTGGAGACAAAGGATACATAAATATTTCTATTAATGGAATGTTGGTCACTCAGGACAGTGAGCCAGAATAGGAGCTTTAAAGGCGATGAATGCCCTTTTAAGCCAGAAGCTGAAGGGCACTTCTGGATTACTATATCTTAGGGAAGGATCACAAATGATAAGGACAACCCCTTCCTTCAGTCTCAATGAGACACTACCATAAGCTATGTCTAGTACCCCAACTCCAAGAAATCTTTAACAAAGTTAGGGTTTCAAATTCACTGACCAATTTTTTTTTTTAAACAATCTCTCAACCTTCTCTCTTTTGCATACTCAAATTGTAATCCCAGGGCCAATCATTATAATTACTTCTTAGTAACACCCACAAGTCCCTTGTTCTTCTCTCAAATATTGTGTTTACTTTGCAAAACATAACCATGGTGCAAACCAACTGTATTGAGCTAAATTGTGTCTCCCTAAAAAAAAAATGTTCAATGTCTAATACCTAGTACCTATGAATGTGATTTTACCTGGAAATAGGATCTTTGAAGATGTAATTAGTTAAATTAAAATGAGGTTACACTGGATTAGAGAAGAACCTAATCTAATGACTTGTGTCTTTTTATTTTTTTAAGATTTTACTTTTAAGTAATATCTACATCTAATGTGGGTCTCCAATTTACAATCCTGAGATCAAGAGTCAAATGCACTATCAACTGAACCAGCCAAGTATCCCCAGTGACTGGTGTTATTATAAGATGAGGAAGCAGAGGCACACCCAGACACATAGACAGAGTGCCATGTAATGATGGAGGCAGAGATTGGAGCTGTGTTGCTGAAAGTCAAGGAACTTCAAGGACTGATCAACCATTAGAATCCAGGAGAGAGGCATAGAACATATTTGAGTCGGGAAGAAAGAAACAAACTGTCATTACCTTGATTTGGGACTTTGAGCTTCCAAAACTGGATAGAATACATTTCTTTTTTTTTCTTTTTTTTTTTTTAAATATTTTATTTTATTTTTATTATTTTTTAAAGATTTTTTATTTATTTGACAGAGAGAAACACACCCAGAGAGGGAACACAAGCAGGGGGAGTGAGAGAGGGAGAAGCAGGCTTCCCGCAGAGCAGGGAGCCCGATGTGGGACTCGATCCCGGATCTCCGGGATCATGCCCTGAGCCGAAGGCAGTTGCTTAACCAACTGAGCCACCCAGGCGTCCCAGATAGAATACATTTCTGTTGTTTTAAAACACCCATCGTTTATTATAGTAGCCATAATAACAGCCTACTAACTACTCCATGTATAGATAAACAACTGACTATAGGACACCTCAGTGGCTCAGTGGGTTAAAGCCTCTGCTTTCAGCTCAGGTCATGATCTCAGGGTCCTGGGATCGAGGCCCATAGCCTGTTTCCTCCTTTCTCTCTGCCTGCTTCTCTGCCTACTTGTTATCTCTCTCTGTGTGAAATAGATAAATAAAATCTTTGAAAAAAAACTGACTATAGCTGAGAAAATGAAGGAAAAACAAATGAACAAATAAACAGAAAAAAATAAAGTCATGATTACTAGATCTATTTCAAATTTAAGATGAAAAATTCAAGATGAATTTTAAAGTTTCTCTACAGTCATATAATGAGTTTCTGGTCCATTCACTCTCTGACTTCTCTAGACAACTCTTGCTGCTTCTCTCATTTCAAAAATCTCTCTTTAGTAGAAATTATCTAGTAGTTCACCAGTTTGTTTCCTTTTCCAGCTATTTACATTCCTTTGAAGTGATGGAGTTCATCTAAATGGAATAAGAACAGACTTGATCCATGTATGTCACTTCAGAGTTTGGTCCATACTTGCAGTGTCTCTGCTATCACAATCACCAGATGCCAGGGACCAGCCTCAGCAGAGATGTGGGTCCCGAACCAAGGGATGTCTGGCAGGCAAAAATAATGACACGGACATGGAGATTTGATGCAAGCTGGCAGACCCGAGGTCAGTCAGGAGAGACCTATGAAGCAGGCTCTGGCCCTTGCTCTGGCTCTGGCTCTGGTTTCACAGGTTCTCTCTTTACAGGCTCTATGGCTCTCAAACTCTCAGGCTCTCAGGCTCTTAGGCTCTTAGGCTCTCTGGCTCTTAGGCTCTCAGACATTGCCTCTGCTTTGTCTCTGCTTTTGTCTCTCTTTCTGTCTCTCTTTCTGCCTCTTTGCTTCTGTGCAGGCTCTCTGCCTTTTCCTTTGCCTTTGTCTCTACCTTTGTTTGTCTCTTTCTGTCTCTCTGCTTCTGCCTTTGCTTTTGCTTCTACTTTCATCTCTCTACTTTTGTCTCCCTTTTTGCTTCTGTCTCTGTCTTTGCTTTTGTTCCTGTCTCTGCTTCTGTTTCTGTCTCTGCTTCTGTTTCTGTCTCTGCTTCTGTTTCTGTCTCTGCTTCTGTTTCTGTCTCTCTTGACTGTCAAGGGTCCCAGTTTTTTATTATTCCAAAGTGAAGAGGTTGGGGGATGCAGTTAGGTTAAAGTTTAAGAAAGTGATTTTTGATTACACAATGTCTTTGTTAGAGAAACATAGTGCTTTGATCAGTGAAACATGTTTTTGCAGGTGCACCTATCTACAGTTCAGCGTTAACTCCCTAAACCAAACCAAGGACATGTTGTTCAGTAACTTTTTTACAGTTTCTTACATTTGGTGCCTAGACAATAAAGGGTAGACTAATGATATGGTGTATTTTAAGCAGGTATTACAAACAAGAAGGCAATTGAAAGGCTTAGATGAGTTATGTACAAAGTTTTAGCTACATAATTAATACAATGACCAAAAGTTAGTCTGTTTGGCATCAAGGAGAAAAATAACTACTTTTGCAAAGGTAAAAGCATTTGCTCGAGCCTGTTTTCTAAGACTGGATTTAGAACTCTTCATTTATGGATCCTTTGTGTGCATGGCAATGTCCTTGTAGGTATAGTTTTATTTCTTATATTAAGCCCTTTATTTAACCATTTAAAAACCCTGACAATCTCCTCCATAGAGCTGCAGGATATCTAAGATTAAACTGTTTTTAATGATGGTAAGTAGAAACAAAAGCATTTACTTGATTAAGTGAAGTAAGAAGAAATAGTGTCAAAGAATTTATGGTAGTTAAACAGACAAGGAACGATGAAAACAAATATTTTTTGGTGTCAGTGATTACAACTTTGCAGAGCTCTTTCACTTTGAGGGAGGGTCATTGCTCTCCATGCCTTGGATGAGCGCTTGCCTAGATGCACGTCCTAGGGACACAAAGGACATATTGCTGTGGCCCACAGGGTACATGGCTTTCCAGATTCTTGGTGGGGAAAGCCTGGAGAGACTTTCATCCACATTCATGGTTACCTCCACCAAAGTTTTCTGGCGGCTTGTGGCATGGTGGGAGGGGCAGATCACGCTCTCCCGGGACAACCAGGGCTGAAAGCAAGGGCTCCAGGGCCCTAGCAATAGTGAAGCCACAAGAGGGAGTCTTGCTGTGGTAGGGAGAGATGGCTCATGCTGAGAGCTTTATCAAGAAGAAAACATATTTTTTTTTTTAACAATCATAAATTGTGTTGATTTATTATTGAAATTTTGTCTCCTCCATTTTCCCAATTGACTTTGAAAAAATAAAGTACTTGAAAATACTTTCTATACTTGTTTCTTTTCAGTCTTTTATTTTTTTTTAAGTGTTTTTTTTTTTTTTTTTTTTTTTTTTTAGACAGAGAGAGCACAGATTGGGAAGCAGAGGGGAAGGAAGAGGGAGAAGCAGACTCCTGACTGAGTCACCCCGGTGCCCCATTCAAAATATTTTTTAAAAAAGATTTATTTATTTATTCGAGAGAGAGAGGAAAAAAAGGGAGGGGTAGAAGGAGAAGGAGATAATCTCAAGTAAACTCCATGCTGAGCACAGATCCTAACAGAAGGGTCCATCTCACAAGCCTGAGATCATGAACTGACCAAAAATAAGAGTCATATACTTAATTGACTGAGCTACCTAGGCACCTCTTTCTTCTCAGTCTTATTTGCTGAGTCCCACTCTTCTCCCTAACTTTTTAAATATCAGAATCATCTTTGCACAATCTTCAGTATTTGTCTATACTATACTTACTGCTCTCATCCAGTCTGAAAACTTTAAATGACATTTATATATTGACCACTTCCTAATTTATATTTCCTGAATGATTATCTTTGTTTCTCTCTCATCTTATTTGTCCACTGTCTACATAATATCATTATGTCACATATCAGACTTAACATGTCAAAAACTACACTCCTGCTTTTCATCCCTCACCTGCTTAACTCAGTCTTCTCCAACTCTTTTAACAACAACTCTCTTTGCTGTTGCTCAGACCAACAAATCTGGATTCGTCCTTGATTACTCTCTTTTACTCCACAAATACTCTACCAAAAAATCTTGTTGATTGTCCCTATAGAAATATAGAAAGATCACTACCTATGAAATTTTATTATAATAAAAACTAAACTTAAATTCAATAATACCAATAAATCTAATTTTTAGGTACAGAAGAACAAGTCAGACAATGCCAGAGGAAAACAATAGGATGAATAAAAATTGTGATAAATTCTGAAAGACAACTGGCACAAATTCTAAACAAAACAATGACATGGGATAGAAAGAAGGGGATTCTAGATTTATAAATACTTAAAGCACATATCAAAAAATTGGAATGTGTTACTTATTAGATCTTCATTTGAAAAATCATAAAAAGACACTTTTAATAAATTAGGGAAGTTAGAATATTTACTAGAAGTTAGAAGCTATTAAGTTATCATTAATACTGTTAAATGTACAATATTATATAAGGGAAATATGTTTTTGTGGGTGGATACTCAAGTATCGTAGGCTGAAATATTATGGTATCTAAGATCTGTTTCAAGACACTTTAACAAGGAAAGGGCCAATAAGGCCAAATGATCGGGTGCCAATAAGATAGATGAAGTTAGTGTGGTGAACTGTGTATAACAGTAAAATAAGGGTGAGCAGTGCTAGTCCTGCTCTGTTGGAATTGTAGAGTAAGTGTTCTGGATGCTAGTCCATCTTATTTTGTGTAAAGTTAAACATATTTCTGAAAAATATTTTAAAATAAAATCTAGAAACTGACTATACATCATCTTATCCATTGCAACCATTATATTCGGAGCTACCATAATCTTTTACCTAGATTATTGCTATGGTATTCTGACTAGTGTCTCTGCTTTTCTCTTGTCCCTACTTACCCTTAACACTGCAAAACAGTTGACATGATTCTTTGAATATTAAAATCAGATTATGACACTTTTTCTTCCCAAATGTATAATGGTTTCCCATTTCTATTAGAATAATAGTCTTTCAATCGCCTGAAAAAAAAAAAAAAAAAGATCTGGTGCCTTATTACCTTCCTAATAGTATCTGTGTTTTTCTCTCATTCACTCTTCTCCTGCCGTAAGGCCAATCTGGATACACCAGGTACAGTCTTGCCTTAAGATCCCTGCGTGGTCTATTGTCCTACTAGAACATTCTATCTCTAGATTTTCGTATGACCAAAACATACAACTCTGTTGGGTCTTTACTCAAAATTCTTTGAAATATTAATTAAGATGATAAGCTAGGTGCATTGTCAACCACAGTTCAGATTTCTGATATAATTCATAATGCTTAAAATTTCCCAAAATAATCACCCATTATAACTCATTGTTTATTTTATTATTGTTTCCTCATCCCTCAACTCACTGTTAGCTCCATAGGGACAGAGAGGTTACTTTTTTGTTGCTTTATACTAATATATGCTCAGCAATTTGAACAGGTTTTGGATATAGAAAATTACAATTGATGTATTGAATTTATTAATGTAATTCAAACATTTTAGAGAATTACTAGTCAGTGTGCCATAAATAACTCAAGAAAAACAGTGTTAACATGAAGTCCAGAACCCACAAGCCATTCATCTCTCTTGTAAAGAGGCTGAGGGACAACCTCCTAGTAAATACCATTATGTTAGTCACCATACAGTACATCATTAGTTTTTGATGCAGTGTTCCAAGATTCATTGTTTACATATAACACCCAGTGCTCCATTCAATCTGTGCCCTCCTTAATACCCATCAATAAGCTTACCTGTCCCACCACCTTCCTCCATTCTAAAACCCTCAATTTGTTTCCTGGAGTCCATAGTCTCTCATGGTTTGTCTCCTACTCCAATTTCTCACCCTTCATTTTTACTTTCCCCTCCAATAACGTTTTAAAATTATTATTACATCCACGCATGGGCTTGTGTCATGCTGCATTGATGATCTCAGACTTTTCTATGGGAAGACTGACCTGCATTTTCTGATTAGCTGTATCCTTTGAATCATAGGCAAGACTTGGCTCTGTGTTACTTCAGTAATCTCTGTAAGTCTAACTTTTCTATTCAATTCTTTGGTATTATTTCATCAACCAACCCTATATCTAAACAATCAAAAAATTCAAGAAGTTAATCTAAAAGCATATTGTGTCTTAAATTACTTGAAAGATTCCAAAATTGTTTAAAGTGTTTTAATCTCTTAGACTATTGAAGTTAAAATTACAAGTGTAAACAATTAGTGCATTAAACATCTTAAAATCATATAGACAGTCTTAGGCTCCAATTTGCAAGTTCCTTTTTTTTTTTTTAATTTAAAGTACTTGCCACTAAATTTTCATTTGACTGGCTATGTTTGTAAAAACCTTAAATCTGAAAACACATTGCACTAGAAAACAATAAACTGATTATTTCTAACTGAACATACAAATATATTACTAATAAGAGTTTGATTTACTACCTTATCTCCCTTTTTTCTTTATTTTTTGTGGATTTTATCTCAGAAGACTGAAATTTGACTAATAATTGCAAGAGTTACAGAGTTAAAGACATATAAGGCATTTTGTCACAAACATGAGGGAAAGTAGGACAGCCCCATTGATAGGCATTCTTATACTAGGGTTCTAAAAAGTCTGTACTGTGTCAAAGGGTTGTTTTTATGCACTTTCCCTAAGATTAATTTAAGCACTTAACCTAATTTTTGTATAACCTCCTTACTTTTTATAGCTTGATTAGGTTGTAGGAAATTCTTACTTCAAAGTAATTCATCATTTGATTAAAATTCATTGATTTAATGAGTCTAATTCTACTCTGAATTATTTCCTTATGTTTCCTTTTGTGTAGGACCTTGGCTCTTGTTGATGTTTAAATGTTATGAAATTTGATTCTACATATTTCTTCCTGGTCGTTCTGGCTCTAATGCCACAACACTTCAATCATTTTGCAATTGCTATTACCTTGGGTCAACCAACCAAAGACTATGTTTCTTTCTACCATCGATAATGGAATTAGGTCTACTTTTCTACCAGTGTTTGGTAGGCCATATCCAAACATTCCAGGCTAATTGTTCCATCTATTACATCATTTATTAAAAACTGTGCTAATATCCTTATTTTATTTACAATATTTGGAGAGGCTGGTTCAGAATAAAAGGAAGTAAAACCATAAATAAAACCATAAATAAAATCTCTGAGAAGAGATTAGGAAAACAAAAATGAAAAAGCCATGTTTTTCATTACTAAGTCCATTAAATCTCTAAGTTGTTCAAGAAACAAGTTGGGGCACCTGGGTGGCTCAGTCGTTAAGTATCTGCTGCCTCTGGGTCATGATCCTGGAGTCCAGGGATCTATCCCTGCATCAGACTCCCTGTTTGGCGGATAGCCTGCTTCTCCCTCTTTCACTTCCCCTGCTCATGTTTCTTCTCTAGCTGTGTTTCTTTCTGTCAAGTAAATAAATACAATCTTAAAAAAAAAAAGAAACAAGTCATATTTAGGGAAACCAAACATCGCAGAAGATAAGGTAAAGCCTATTCTTGTCATTTTTAAAATTCTGTTTATTCTCCTACAGTTCAATATTTAAGGTAATAATAATGTTTTAATATTTTTTTGTCATTTCCATTCAATCTTTCTATTTCTTTGGCTCACTCAATATTTTTAATGATAAAATTCTATAATATTATCTAGGGAAAACTTTTCTTAAAAATAATTGTAAATAAAATACTAGAGTTTAAAAGAAATTAATATTTTGAAATCAGTTGATAGACTTTGTTCATATTAAGGAAAATAATATTTTTTGAAATACTGTCTCTTCAAAACTTTAAATTACATTGAGGTTAAATTTTAAATGTTTTATGCCCTCTTTTTAAAGAATGATAATATAGAACATAATTTCAAAGGAATTGAAAGATTATAGTAAGATACTGCTAGAACAGTCTAAAGAATTCATTGTTGGAGGAAAAGTAGAATTTCTATTCAGATTCCCTTTCTGCATGCTACATACAAAAGTGATTGTGTTTACTCTATGAAATCTCCTTGAGTTAATTAAGTTACAAGACTACCAGCTGAATAGCCTTGTTTGTTTGAGGTTTTGGCATTGGTACTGTGAGTAAGTAAAATTGATTTTCTAGGGAATGATTTTCATTCAGTATGACCAACTAGGGTCTGGCTATCTGAGTATGAAAAACATGTTTTTAAAATGGATTATCTATAAAGCATAAGGAAAAACATATTAGGAGACCATAACAATTCCCATGAATAATGCTTACAAGAATAAGAAGTGTGATTTGGAGAACAATATCCTTATGTTTTTAGTAAGCTGTTGAGCAAGCCAAGGATTCTTAATTCAAAATGCATTCAACATTTATACAAGCGCAGTTTTGTGTTCACTCTGTGTTTTCAAAGATGTATACAACATTAGTATAAACTCCATAATCAATTACACAATCCAGGAAGTTAGACTGTATTAAATTAAGTAAGTAAGTAAATAAATAAACAAATAAATAAACAAGTCAAACCAATTTAACTGTCTTTTAATTAGAACTAAGTATACTAAAATATTTGCTCTAAGTAGCAAGTTATTATTTGTGGTATGTAATTATCCATGGAGTATTTAACAATTTTTTTTCCTTAATGATGAAAGTTAATAAATTGCTATAAAAACCCAACCATAGTTACCAAAGGCAGTTCTTTGTTAAATTTCAGTGGAGTGTCCTAGTAAGTTATGATTCCTGACACACCCAGCAAATTCCTAGAAATGAATTTACATAATTAGAGAGTATTTATAGAGGATATGTTCACTTGTACGCCTACATTTGAATTCAGGAAAGAGTGGATTTCCTAATGGAAATCCAAAGTCTCTTGAATATGGATGGGAAGGATAATAATTTATTTACCTGCCTACAACATTTTAATCAATACATTAACATTTGTGTTCTTAGAGTTCCCATTCTGAAACCAGATGTTTCTCTAATGTGAATGGGCATAGCTTCACAGTGAATTAAAATCCCACTGATCACATAAAACAGCAGTCTTTACCTATGACACATATACCTTTGGCATCACAGGAAAGCATTTCAAAAACTCATGTACAGTTTGCTTTAAAAGCATATTTTCCCAGATCCTTACCTCTGTTTGTATTTTTTCCTAGTGTGATCTGCCTGACAATTACATTTCCTGTTCTAACTGTTTCCTTAACAATTATGCCTCTGTCATTTTCACAGGAACAAGCACATTTTGCATTCCAATAAGGTGCATTACCCTATACTGCAAAAATCCCAGGACAATTAAGCAAAGTGATAATTACAATGTCCTTATACAATCTTTATAAGCCTGCTATACATCTTAATTAACTACAATCCCAATAAAATTTACTTTTATGATAAACATTTCAAAAGTTACAATCTATAATGTTATCATGGTCGGTGGTGAACCTCTAAATGTGAATGCTATCATGAGCCAGAATAAAACCTCATTGGCATAGTAACATTTTTTGAAAGTGTGTGTAAATTATAAATAATTTAAATGTAAATATACATGGTATACTTTGTTTTAAATATATGTATATATATATATATATATATGCGTGTCTAAAATATTTATCATAAAAATTCTCTGGATAAATGAAATTGAAATTCACTTCACTTCAAGAAAAAAAATAATACAGGCACCTGGGTAGCTCAGTGGGTTCAAGTTCTGCCTTCAGCTCAGGTCATGATCTCAGGGTACTGGATCGAGGCCCACATTGGGCTCTCTGCTCAGGGAGCCAGATTCCTCCTCTCTGTCTGCCTGCCTGCGTCTCTGGCTGCCTCTCTGCCTATGTGTGATCTCTCTCTGTCAAATAAATAAATAAAATCTTTAAAAAAAAGAAAAAAGAAAAAATAATGCAAAATATATGACTTAAAGAAGAGCTTTGTTCTTTCAAAAGGTGATTGCAGACTTGAAATTATTAAAATACATTCAATATATTTAGAAGTGATGTAAAATTCAAACAATTTAAAATAGGGTGGGAGATAGAACCTTTGCTATTTATAACAAAGATAAAAGTTTCACAGGTCAACTTGAAAATGAATCAACTACAAAAAATAATTTATGGTTTTAGGAGAAAAATAATAACTTGAAGATCACTGATCCAGTTTCTATTCTATCTGCCTAATTTGCCTGTTTTCTGCTCTTTAGTTATTGCTTTAATCTGTTCACAATCACTGTGATTTTGCACAACTCCTGGGATTATTCGGTTCACTTGATAATCAAACATGTTTAGTTTCACTTTGTAAGCCATGACACCAATGGCAATATTTCTCTAAATGTATTCCATGGAAGGTGAGGAACCTGATCACAAGGCTCTGGCATTGACATTCTAAATTTATCAATAACACATTATTGATGAACACCAGGGGAGAGAACCTGAACAAGGTCCACCATTAGGTCATATTTGGATGACTTTAAAAGTTCTATCTTTCATCCTTGCATAATAACCTTTTCCCACTCTCTCATTTTTAAAATGTCTAGTCTTAAATGAACATGATAGTTGTTATTTAGTATGTTCTACATATTTTTCATTCATCAGAGAATGTCACTGATGATTACATTATTTAAATCTATGAAAATATATATCAACTGTATAAAATAGATATATATTAGCAATAAATTAGGTACTTCATATGGCAAGTAAAAGTAAATTATTTTTAAAAATACAATTTGCTTTGGAGATCTAAGCAGATAAAATATATACTCAGCTAAGGGTATATAAAAAAAAAAATTGCTGGAAAGATTTAGCTAGGTTTTGAGGGAGAAAAGTAATGATAGCTATCATTTATTAAGTCCTTATTACATGCCGAGTATTTCATAGTTTATTTTCCTATTATTCTTGAAGTAGGGCATGGATTACTGTTATTTTTACCCACATTTTATACATGAGGAAGTTAGTCTTTAGGAGGTTAAATCATTTATCCAAGTTATATGTGTACTAAATGGAAGAGGTGAAATCAAAACTGAGACCAGCTGGATTTCAGACCAGCTCACTGCCATGTCTTAGAGATAGAATTTACCAGTAGAGTGAAATACATAAACATCAGCAGGAAGAAAAGAAGTAAAATAAACAGTTTGCCTGATACCTAATGTTATGCACAATAGAGCAATAGGCATCATAACTATAAAGTTAGATTGCGACTCAGTATAAACCACACTGACATAATTTTGTGTTTAACAAAATCAATATGATTTATTTCAAAGTCATTTATATCAAAGACAAGAGTGACAGGTTATAGGAAATCTGTATTTAAGGAGGGTGTGAAACAAACATTTTTATGTTCTCTGTCTCTTATTATAAAAATTATTTTGAAAATGTTAGTTTTATTTTAATCTTTGTATTAATCTTTAAAGGTTCAAAGTTTTATGTAATCCAAGATGTGAAATTCAGTGAATGAGAAGTATTATTTATCAACAGAACCTAGTTAAAATGCAAATTTTGGCAAAAACATAAATCCTGATAAAGTAGTTTAGATGAAATTTGTGATTATATGATTTTTAAATTAATATAATATATTTTTTAAATATTAGCTGAGTTACTATTTTGGAAAGAAAATTACATACAAAGGAAACACTAAAGATACGTGCATGACCTATAAGCAGTTGAAAATACAAACTGTTTCTTCACCTTGAAAAGATAATAATCTGTTAGCTCAGGACTTGATCATTTGCCACCGGGAAGCCATGAATAGCAAATAATCCTCTACTACTTTGAACGCTGGTTAGATAACTCTTCCCCTCATATTTCTCAAAATGTTTAATTCTTTATTATAAATCTGTAATGAGAGATGAACCTACAATGTCCCAACAGAGGGCTTTAGTATAAATGCAAATACATAGTTGAAAAAGGCAGGAGACACAGTTAAATGATATGAAATATGATAGTAAGTACAAAGTGACTCTATTTCCAATTGCAGTTTTCTTCCACACTGAGGAATTTAAATACTATCAATCTCCTTGACTCAACTTCCACATCAAATCCAAAATGTGGACCAACGTAACTAACTGGGTCCCACCAAATTCAGGGTATGCCTTAGATTTTAACAAAGTAGGCCTAAGGCAGAGTTCCTCTTAGTTAGATAGTGAGAAGAGGATCTTACACAGAACTCAGAAAGAGCCAGCTTACTGCAGCAGTTAAAGAATGCTTACTTAACTCAAATATACACAAAAAATTTACTGATGATGTAAGTTTTGTCCATTTAGAGCTTTATGCTATAAGAAGTTGAAGGTTTGAACAAGCCCTGGGTCTCACACTCGGGTTAGTTCTGATTAGTGAGCACAATCTTCTGGCTATCATTGCTGTTATAAAAAAAAAAAAAAGATAAGTTCCATTAAAAACAAAACAAAACAAAACAAACAGTCCCACTGAGGAGAAAAAGAAGACAATGACATAAGATTTTCCTACTCATAGATTTGGATATTCTATATAAGATTCTTAGAAACACAATTTTGTATCTCTTACTTTATTTTTTAAAATATTTTATTTATTTGAGAGAGAAAGAGAGAGAGAACACAAGAGCACAAGCAACAGGGGGCAGAGGAAGAGGGAGAAGTAGGCTCCCCAGTGAGCAGGGAGCCAGATGCAATCCTCAGTCTCAGGACCCTGGGATCATGATCTGAGCTGAAGGCAGATGCTTAACCAACTGAGCCACCCAGGTGCTCCTCTCCCACTTTATTTTTAAACATATATATTTTTATATATATGTCTCTGAACTTACCAACTACTACTAAAAGTATGGATTTTGATTAATGTTTACTACAGGTCTGGAGAACAGAGTCAATCTCCTGTGGTTCCCAAGGCACTATACCCAACACAGGGTCTCAGAGATACTGAGGAAAGCCATAGGAGGACCCAATCAATAATAAACTGAAGAGTTGTTTCCAAGAGGAAGGACAGAAGTGACATGCAGAAAGTGTCTCCATTGATAGGAAATGAATAGTAAACCAAAAATATCTGATTATTAGCAATGACTACCAAAGGTTTATCTAGATTAATTTTAGAGGAAAACTCAAATCTCTGATATGAACTTTCTTTCTTTCTTCTTTCTTTCTTTCTTTCTTTCTTTCTTTCTTTCTTTCTTTCTTTCTTTCTTTCTTTCTTTCTCTCTCTCTCTTTTTTTCTTTTTTTCTCTTTTCTTTCTTCTTTCTTTCTTTTTCTTTTCTTTTTTTTTTCATTTCAGATAACACTTCCACTATTTCTAGGTTTTATTTCTCCAAAGAAGATATCCAAATGGCCAACAGACACATGAAAAAGTGTTCAACATCACTCAGCATCAAAGAACTACAAATAAAAACCACAGTGAAGTACTACCTCACACCATTCAGAATGGCTAAAACTAGCCAGTCAGGAAATGACAGGTGTTGGTGAGGATGCAGAGAAATGGGAACCCTCCTACATTGTTGATGGGAATGCAAGCTGGTGCACCCAGTCTGGAAAACAGTATGACAGTATGGAGGTTCCTCAAAAAGTTGAAAATATAATCTAGATGTCAATCAACAGATGAATGGATAAAGAAGATGTGATATATATATATATATAATGGAATACTATGCAGCCATCAAAACCCTGAAATCTTGCCATTTACAACAATGTTTGATGGAACTAGAGTATATTATGCTAAGTGAAAAAGTCAATCAGAGAAAGACAATTATCATATGGTCTCTCTGATACAAGGAATTTTAGAGGCAATGTGGGGTTTGTGGGGAAAAGGGAGGGAAAAATGAAACAAGATGGGACAGGGAGGGAGACAAACCATAAGAGACTTTTAATCTCAGGAAACAAACTGAGGGGAGGAAGGTGGGAGGGATAGGTGGTAGGACAATGGACATTGAGGAGGGTATGTGCTATGATGAGTGTGGTGGATTGTGTAAGACTGATGATTCACAGAACTGTACCTCTGAAATAAATAATGCATTATATGTTAATTTTAAAAAGTCACAAATAAACTACTTTCAAAAGTGGCAACAGGATAGTATATGATAGAATGGGTACACTTTTTTCATTTGCACCTGATACAGTTGATAGCAAAGGAAGACACTAAAATAACTACTGAGTTATTTTATACATTGTCAATTCATTAATAATTCCTAAAACAGGACTCTAATGGACAAATTAGTTATCCCACCCCCAGGTTGAAAAGTGTGATCTTCCGGGTGCCTGGGTGGCTCAGTTGGTTAAGCGACTGCCTTCAGCTCAGGTCATGATCCCAGAGTCCTGGGATCAAGCCCCATATCAGGCTCCCTGCTAGGCAGGAAGCCTGCTTCTCCCTCTCTCACTCTCTCTGCTTGTGTTCCCTCTCTAGCTGTGTTTCTTTCTGTCAAATAAATAAATAAAGTCTAAAAAAAAAAAAAAGGTATGATATTCTCAGGGCACCTGGGTGGCTCAGTGGTTAAGCCTCTGCCTTCAGCTCAGGTCATGATCCTGGAGTCCCAGGACCGAGCCCTGCATCGGGCTGCCTGCTCAGCAGGAAGCATACTTCTCCCTTTCTCACTCCCACTGCTTGTGTTCCCTCTCTGGCTGTGTTTCTCTCTGTCAAAATAAATAAAATCTTTAAAAAAAAAAAAAACAAAACAAAACAAAACAGAACAAAAGGAAAGAAAAGAAAAGAAAAGAAAAGAAAAGAAAAGAAAAGAAAAGAAAAGAAGAAAAGAAAAGCACGATCTTCTTGACCACAAGACCCCCTTGTTCAGGGGGAAGCCTTCTGAATTCTGAAGCCTTCTCTTAGGAGTCCCAGGTTAGTAAAGAGAGCAAGGATGGACATGAAAACTACTACATCACCTGTTTATGTGCTAAATAATCCAAACTTTAAGACTTCCCAATTCCACAATATCATACATACCACAGAAGTGAGGAAGAACTATCTCTTCTCCTCAAGAGTATCCCATGTGAGGGTGTGGATAAGAAAATTAATTATTCTCTAGCAGATACAGGAGCTTGAATATACATTGGGTTCCAGAGCTTAGCTTGAAACCTTTTCATTAACACTTTACTTTAAAATTAATCCTGAAATTTTATCAAATGGAATACCTATTCAGGCATATATTAAATATAATTCATAAAAGTAGACATATTGGACCCTTTCCTTATCATTTAATATAGAACTTTGTGGAACTACAAAGTATTTTGTAAATCTTCATGTAAGCTCATAGCTATATATGGATTGAGGTATCATAAAAATTATGTACAACACTTAAATACACAGGACCTTAACTTAATGTGTCATGTTTGTGAAAGTTGAAAGATAATATTTGTTATCCTTACTATTATTATTCTTTATATTTCAACATTTTCATTAGAGATACCAATGATTCAAATATTCTCAAAGATCCAATCTAAATATCATTATATCCAAATCTTTGCTTCCTTATTTATATTTTTTGACTAGAGTTTAAGAAGGGGATTTATTGGCTTAAAGGGTGTAAACATTTGAAAGACTTTCAATGATTTTAGTCAATGAAATAGGCAAATATTACTGTAGTGTTTGATTTTAAAATACATCCAATGTTTTTTTCTTGATTTATTTATTTTAATATATTCAGAGTTGTTCATACATCTCCACACCTAATTTAGAACATTTTCATCATCCCCAAAAGAAGCTCTGTATTGAACAGCAACTACTTTCTCTTCCTTCCTATCCCTAACCCCTGGCAGCTACTAATCTCCTTCTGTCTCAATGGGTTTCCTTATTCTGGATATTTTGTTTAATGGTCTTATTATTTTTAAAACTTCTCTTCTTAACATTGGTTATTGTTCAAAGATTATTTTAATAGGGCCCAAAGAAATGTTGAATCAAATTAGCACAACTATATACATAGAAGAGAAAGTATACTATTTTCTGTACTTTACAAGGCATAAATATAATTACTATAAAATAAAATAACAAGCAGTAAGATATAATATTGCAAAAAGGAAAAGGACCAATTTGAATGTGCTTACTAAACCTTATTCAAAGCTCCCTAAAGACCAGCTATTGTTTCTTTCCTTTGGTAATCCTTCCTTGCTCACTCATGTTGCTGCCTATGTAAACCCCCTAACACTTTAATTCAGAACTAAAGATTTCATGCCAATCCCTTTGCTTAACACAGTAGGAAAGAATGAATTTGTACATTTCAATAATATGCAGTACCTAAGTCCACTTTTCCCCAATTTAAGCTGCTTTTCTTAAATATTGCATAAGCCTGTGGTAATTTGATTTCATGTTTTCACTTAAATTATATACATTAGTACCACTGAAATTAATCTCAATATAGCATTTTAAAATAATTAGAAAAGGAAGCAGACTGGGAGTAACTTAAATTAAAACACATACTGAAATTATATGGCTTCCTAAGAAGGAATAGTGTTTAGAAATAATTACATTTTAGAAAGAAAAATGTCTAATCTGTATTCCATTTCAACTGTGGGCTATAGGTTACCATGTTATATACAAGAAGAAAGTGAAAATGTTTATTCAGGAAAAAATATATTTACATATATAATATATAAAACTTATTCTTTTATTTAAACTTTGAATTTAATTATGCTGAATTTCTTATGTTTCATACTTTTGAAGACTTCTTATATATTTTATACACTAGAATAATGCACATAGCTATGGCTCAGTTACTCTAGTGATTAATGATTAAAGGCTAGATGTTATAGTAAATGTAAATTGACAAGATCATGCTAATAACTTCTAATCTTGATTCTGTTATGACTGGTGGTGGTGATGTCACTTGATCTTTTCCAAACTGTTTTATTTCTGAAATATTGAATCTCTATAATATCACAGTACTTCCCAAGTATTGATCCATTTTATTCTTTATATAAATGATAGATTTGAACATATTAGTCATATGACCTCTAATTTTCCTTTGACTCTAATTTTTGTTGTTGTTGTTTACTAACCTTAAAATGTGCTAGAAAATATTCAGTCTTGGAACAATTTCCAGTCTTATGACTGAAATGAAAACTTTGCTTTTCTTTTTTTTTTTTAAAGATTTTATTTATTTGACAGAGAGAAACACAGCCAGAGAGGGAACACAAGCAGGGGGAGTGAGAGAGGGAGAAGCAGGCTTCTCGCCGAGAAGGAAGCCCAATGTGGGACTCGATCCCAGGTCTCCAGGATCATGACCTGAGCCGAAGGCAGTCGCTTAACCAACTGAGCCACCCAGGCATCCCGAAAACTTTGCTTTTCTAGTGAAATTTCAGAATATACAGCTTTCAACACTGCATGCAAAAAATACTAAATGTTCCTTTTTTTTTTTTTTATTAAATGTTCCTTTTTGATTGGTATAAAAAATGACTAAGACTGCAAGTGTTTTGTCTATATTTTAGATTTGTGGGGTAACTATTGCCGGAGACCAGCCTCAGCAGAGATGTGGGTCCCGAACCAAGGGATGTCTGGCAGGTGCAATAATGACACGGACATGGAGATCTGATGCAAGCTGACAGACCCGAGGTCAGTCAGGACAGACCTATGAAGCAGGCTCTGGTTCTGGCTCTCTGGCTCTCCTCTGGCTCTCTGGCTCTCCTCTGGCTCTCTGGCTCTCTGGCTCTCTGCCTTGGCCTTGGCCTTTGCCGCTGGCTCTCTGGACTGTTAAGGGTCCCAGTCTTTTATTATTCCAAAGTGAGAAAGTTGTGCGGTGCAGTTAGGTTAAAGTTTATCAAATAAATCTTTAACTGCTTTTGCATCTGCCCTAGAGACAGGATTAGTATTGTTGCTGCAGGGTACAGAGTGATTGCTTAAATTCACAGAAGCCGAGACCATTGAGGCAGAGGGATCAAGGAATACAGATAAGCATTACAGAGATAAGATTACCAGAAGGAGGATTAAATGGAACAATGTGTCTTAGATAAGCACTTGCCCTAAGCGCACATCCCAGGGACACAAAGGACATATTGCGCCTGCCCACAAGGTAAGTGGCTTTCCGGATTCTTGGCAGGGGAAAGCCCAGAGGGGCTTTCACCCACATTCACGAGTACCTCCACCAAAGTTTTTGGCGACTTGCAACATGGCAGGAAGGGCAGATCATGCACCTTCCTGGCAAACTATATCAAATATTGTCAAAGCTGGGGCTCTTTCAAGAGTGAAATGAAATGTCAATAAAACATATACTGTTAGAGTCTGGTGTCGACCGCCTCTCCAAAGAGGAACCGAGGACACTCAGGGTAATGCAAATCACACAGCGAGGTTTATTTCCAGCTAGCTGGGGTCCAAGCACCTGCCTGGCACAGCGGGTTTCAGCAAGGACTCTGAATGCAAGGGTCTAGGGGTTTATATGCATTTCAAACAGCAAGCATGAGTCACACAGTAATTTTTTTGGTTGGGTAAGATAACATTTTGAAACACCCCCCACACACACACATTCCAGGAACTGAAGCAAGATGCACAAATTGTTTCTTGACTTAACTGTCCTCATTTGTTAAACACAGACCTTGTAAAGGCATAAATGACCAGGGAGTCTTAGATATGTAGAGACCTAAATCATCAGGGACTTTCAGAGCCTGTTATGGGGGCCTTGAAGCTAAGCAGGCCCTAACAATACTAAGTGGGAATGTCCTAGGAAATTTGAAGCATATCTATTTGCAAGCATATATGTAGGCAAAAAGCAAAACATTCTTATAGGAGAACCTAAAGCTTTAGGAATGATCTGATACACCTCTTAGATCTATCAATGAACATACCTATTTAATATTAATTGTTAGCACCTCAGGAAAGAATGATCTCATTTGGACACTGTTTTCATTATTGTTGTTTGTCAATCAGTCTATTTTCACAAGTCACTTGCAACTGACCTTCAGCGTAAATATCATAATCAATCCAGATAATGTCAGGGCAACATTTTGTACTCTCTCCTTCAATATGCAAATATCAGATCTCTCTTGGAATGTTCCAAACTCACAACTCACATAAATTATACAATTCCTATGATTCTTAAAGCTCAATCTTGAGCTGAAGTATGTTTAAAATATTACATTTTAATTATAATTAGATGGGTATTTAGATATATTGTTTTTAAATTTTATACTGTAAAAGTCATGTATGAGGGTATATATGAGAATAATTTAATCTATATTAAATTAAATCATGTGGTAAATAAATCATGTAGCAAATAAATTATGTAGCAAATAAATGTAAATGTAGTAAATAAAAATTTGGTAAAAATGTAGTAAATAAATCATGTAATAAATAAAATTATATAATAAAATCCATATATATGGATATACATGCACACCCATACATAGTATTAATTAAATTAATTGTTAAATAGTCTATAAATATGGATGTACATAACACAAAGCTTATAGCAATAGAATATAAAGCAACTTTGCAATATGACAGCAGGGGTCAAGTCTCTGCTTTGTCACTTAGTATCACATAGTTTCTAAGTTTGGTTAGCTATCAAAAGGGGATAATAAAACTGTACTTGCAAGCATAGTTATGAAAAACAAATTCTGTAGTGATATAGGCAAAAATCTTGTGAAAAATGACAAAACTGCTTTACAGTAATGTTAACATATGTAAATATACATAAAAATTAAAATATTATATATAACTGAGCCTCCTTTTCTAAATAGTTTCATTATTATTTTGCCTCTGGAACATTCTTGTTGTCCCTTCTTTCATGGATTAATAGGATTTATCTTGAATATGCATATGGATATCTCCCATAGAGAATAACTAAGAGCCCTTCAACAATCTGGGTATTAAAAATAAAATGTGCCTATATTATATTACACCATTCTTCAAGCCCATTGCCATTTTACTGGTATTAAATTTTGGCTTATAACATTTTATAAGAATGTGCTGAATGAACATGACATGATCTCTATTAACAGAGACTTGGTTATGACTGTTATATATAATTTATGTGAGATGGTTTTTTATTATCAGATTTTATGTTTATAGAAATATTTTTCTCACACTATGCTAACATTGGAAATTGAGAAGGAAATCTGTGTGTTACATATTTGGCAGTGTTGGACTATTATATATATAACAAGTTATTTATTATTTATTAAAAACACTACAACAAAACTAATTGCTTGTATTCTGTCATTTTTACTGGCATAGTCATGATCAGAAAAGTGGAAGTGGAAAAGTAAATATGTCACATATCAAGCAAGTATATATCCGGGGCGCCTGGGTGGCTCAGCTGGTTAAGCGACTGCCTTTGACTCAGGTCGTGATCCCGAAGACCCAGGATTGAGTCCCACATCAGGCTCTCTGCTCAGCGGGAAGCCTGCTTCTCCCTCTCTCACTCCCCCTGCTTGTGTTCCCTCTCTAGCTGTGTTTCTCTCTGTCAAATAAATAAATAAAATCTTAAAAAAAAAAGTATATGTCCTAGTTTTTGAATCCATGTCACCTAATTTCTCCAGACAGATATTTGTTCTGCACTACAATAATATATTTTAAAACATAAAAAAGTGTAATGAACACTATGAATTGGTAAAATAAATGAAGGTAAACAATTGAAATATACTCACCTAATTCATGCATGAATGTAGAATAATCTTGCCTCCTAATAAGGAGATGTTGATTTATGTTCTGTACGTATTCCATACTTACACAATTCCTATGTATTTTTTTTAAAGATTTTATTTATTTATTTGACAGAGAGAAACACAGCCAGAGAGGGAACACAAGCAGGGGGAGTGAGAGAGGGAGAAGCAGGCTTCCTGCCGAGCAGGGGAGCCTGATGTGGGACTCGATCCTGGGTCTCCAGGATCATGACCTGAGCCGAAGGCAGTCACTTAACCAACTGAGCCACCTAGGTGCCCCCATAATTCCTATGTATTATTAAAGCCCAAACTTGAGCTAAATTATGTTTAAAATGTTATATTTTAATTATAATTATATGGGTATTTAAATATATCATTTTTAAGTTTCATGTTATGAAAGTCATGTATGAGAGTCACACAGAAACTGAAAGAAGGGGAGAAACATGTTTGTTTGTAGATAATGGATCAAGTGAGATCACCATTCTCATGAGACTTAATCTGTGCATTCTCAATCTCAATCTTAAAGACATGTCAGCATATTGTCAAGGAAATGACACACATGTACTGTGAATGACAAAAACCATTAATGCATTTCAAAATGTAGAGCTAAATGGTAAGACATAAACCAGTACCTCTATTGCTGTTTATGCTAGTCATTAAAAGATACAAAGAGGCTGGTTAAGAAGAACTAGGGTTACTAATATTTCTGGTGATCCTAGAAGAACTTTTCAACTTCAATTTTCCAAAATAGATATAAAGTGACTTCAATCATTACTTCAAACCATTACATTGGACTAAACTTAGATTCCTCACACTTTTTTACACATTTTCACTGTCTAGGCTCATAATAAACCCATTTGACACATAAGAAAGGAAACTGAGCCACAATATGGGACATTTTGATAATTCTCAAATGGAAATAAGAAAAATGAAATAAAATTTCATGGAAATAAGACTTGCCAGTATTCTTAATTAGAGTATATATGAAGCATTTTTTCCAGTTCAGGGTACCGTAGTTATTTATTTATTTATTTAATGCATTCACATTCCTATATTTGTTCCTTCAAGGAATTTTCTTTATTTCTTCAGTGTATTTAAGCACAATATGGACAATGTAATATATATATATTATATATATAATATATTATATGTATTCATATGCATATATATATACATATATATTCTGTAATATAAACTTATATTCTGGCTCTAATTATGTGTTAAGTGCTTCAGGGACTTTTTTTTTTCTTTTTCTTTCTTTTTTTTTTTTTTAGATTTTATTTATTTACTTATCAGAGAGAACACAAGCAGGGAGACCAGCAGGCAAAGGAAGAAGCAGGTGGAGGAGAGGCAGGCTCCCTGCTGAGGACATCCCAGGACCCCAGGATCATGACCTGAGCCAAAGGCAGATGCTTAACCTGCTGAGCCACCCGTGTGTCCCTGCTTGAGTGACTTAAAGAACTAAGCAATGTATACTGTGGGTGCCCTGTTGTAACCCTATAGTTACAAAATAAAAATGTTATTATGTGTACTCTAATGTCTAACTTCTACTGAAAGTGATCATCCAGTATTCCCTGGTAATGGGTTTAATAACTCCTCACACCTAAAATCATTTCGTTATCACTTAATGTGTATTGTATTGAACATGCCTTTAACAAACAGGAAAAGAAAATACTGTCCTTCTTAAAGAACTCAAAATTTCCTAGGAAATTATTCAAGTAATCAAGTAACAATACATTGTGATGGTCACAACAATAAAATAGCTCAGATAGAACAAAGAATAACTTTGCCTGCTTAAAATTATATTGCATGAGTTGTGTACATAAGATTAATAAAGAATTGTTATCTGAAAACTAAAAATATCTACTACTATATAAATAAGTCAATCTACAGAGGAAAGCTAATAACTGTGTAATCCACAGGAGAGAATACCTGATCCCAATGAATATATGAACTTCATTAGTTATAAGAAAATTGCAAATTAAGGAAGAAGCATAATTCTTCACTTAACTGATCAGCAAAACCATCTGACCAGCCAAACAAAACAAAACAAAGCAAAACAAAACAACAAAAGAAGAAATGTTGATCATGGACCTGTTGCTTTAGTAATAATAACCTCGGCAGTAATAGAAAGCAAGGTGGCTTATTATGCCTTCCTTTATGGGGGTTAATAATTACTGTACTAATTTGGGGAGCAGTTTAGCAATACCATATAAATTTGAATAATTACATTATCTACTCATTTGTACACACATACAAAAAGACAAATATAAGATATATTTGTAATAGCTATAAATTACTAATATAAATATTCATTAACAAGGGAAGTGATATATACCTTGTAGTTCATACATGTATGTATTTATTCATAAAATATATAGTATTCCACAGTTTAGCTAAAATAAATCAATATAGTATTTAGAGAAACAATACGATTCCATTTAAATAAAGCATTAACACATGAAAATGGTAGTATATATTCTACATGATGCATACACATATGATAACTATAAAGACATTCATGGACAAAACCATCATATTAGTTTACTAGGGATGATATAACAAAGTACCGGAGTAAGTGGCATTAGGTAACAGAAATTTATTCTCTCACAGTAGTGGTGGCTAAAGTCTGAGATTAAGATGTTAGCAGGGCCATGCTCCTTCTAAAAGTGCTAGACTTCACTGCTCCTTTAGATCTGATCATTGGTGGAAATCCTTGGAGTACCTTGATTTGTATCTGGGTCACTCCAATTTCTGCCTTTACCATCATATGATCATCTTCACTTTGTGTGTGTGTCTCTCTCTCTCCATAAAAGGACATAAGTCATTTCATTTAGGTCCACCCTCATCCAGTATGAGTTCATCTTAACTTGATGACATCTCAAAGATCTTATTTTCGAAAAAGTGCTCATTCAAAGGGGAGTTTCAACTTCTGTTTTGGAGGACACATTTCAATCCACAAATATATGTCTGTAATGTCCATATTTTAAAATAATGTAAAAAAGAGAAGAAAGTAGGATTGGAGAATAGTCAAGGTATTTCTAATGCATATCATCAGCTAACTGGATGGCACATATTTATTTTATTTGGGGTGATCAAATAATTATTGTCTAAATTAGGCCACTTCCAAGAGTGAAATAGGGTGCAATTAATCATTAATCTAAAATCACAAGCCTAAATCAGGATTATCCCAGGCAACCCGGAATGAATGGACATCCTAGTTTTTGTATTTTCATGTCAATGAAAATGTTTCAAAATAGGAAGATAATTTTATTCAGCCATATTCACAAATGTGGTTTGTGACTCTTTCAAAAATTATAAATAAAGCTCAGATAATGCACTTGGATGCACACAATTATACATCGTTTATTATTGAATATTAAACTGATGTTGAACTTCATGGCAAATGAAGAAGAAATATATATGAAAAAAATCATCTTGCCTTATAAAATCCCAAAGTCCAAGTCTATCAGTCTTAAAGGCTAACTGGGAAATATCCTTTTTAAAAAAAGACAAAAAAATATTATTAAAACCTTACTTAAATTCAAAGTAGAAATGTCCAGGGCAGTTGGGTGGCTCAGTCAGTTAAGTGTCTGCCTTTGGCTCAGGGAGTCTGCTTCTCCTTCTCTATCTCCTCCTCCCTCTCTCCCTTGCACCTCCCCCACCATCCCCTGTTCATACATTTCCTCTCGAATGAATAATAAAAAACAAAATACTAAAAAAATAAAGTAGAAACGTCCATAATATTTGACCATCATACCTTAAGCAAGCCCTTTGAAATGTAAGAGTTTATCCTTAAGCCTGCTTATGTAGGAAAGATACATAAAGATAGGCTACTACGTTTATTTCCTTTCTTAAAAATCTAAGTTGCCATTTCATTACGTATTCAAATTTAACCTTCCTCTAATATTAAACTTGTCATCCAGTCTAAAAGCAAACATCAATTTCTCCAAAAGTCTATCTTGACAATTACAGACTAAAGTTTTGCTAACTTCTTTGGGCTTCCAAAGTGTACTTTGCTATTATACTTAATGCATTCTATCCAATACAATAGTTGTTTGTATAATATTCAATTTCCATATAAGTTTTTGAGACTATTTAGTTTAAGATAATAATTTATTCATCCTTGCATTGTCAGGAGAAATAGACAAAATGTGTTGCATAGAGAAGGAGGTCATTAAATATTCATTGAATATACAGGTTAAAGACTACATATAGCACGAAAGTGGGAACCTGGTGCTTAATTTTGCTTTTCCCCAGTAAGGACCTAATGTATTTATTCCATAAACCTAAGAAATAAGAACTTGTGCATTATTTAAAAATTTAATGATGCATCATTTTAAAATGCTATGATAATGACTGAACCACTAGTATATCTCCACTTAAATTATTACTCTGCCTATTCAAGCATTCCCCCAATTGGCTCATATATTAAATTAAATTTCCCACTGTAGGTTAAAAACAATTCCTAAGACTTTACTATCATTTGATAATAAATTCATTGAAGATGTTGGAAATTCAAATCTTTTATCACTCCAGATATTTTAACCTCAGCAGTATATTATTCAACCTATCCCAATGGTATTATCTATATCTTTCAATAGTCCTTGTTATCTCATAGAAATACATTGACAGTTGAGCAGTATTACTCTGGATGATTCCAGCTAACCAGAGTAGAGGTATGAGTTAAGTGTTGGGAGGTCCAGGAAGGAAGAGAGTTGGCAGGAAGGAGAAAGTGGAAATGAGAGTTTACATAATACACAAAGCACATATTCTCAAAATGTCTTTTCAATACTTTCTTAAAGGTTATATATTGATGACTTTTAAAGCTGATAAAAGAATAATACTTTTAGACAATTGAAAGCAACACCATAAAACCTGTAGAAAACGTAGTCACCTATTTATTGTATTCATTTACCATCAAGCACACACCCAAATGCCTTTTCCAATTTATGAAGTAGTCATTTGAATACTATTCTCTGTTAGAAGAAAATAGTAAGGAAAAAAAAAATCCCTTTTTCTTCTCCCCTTTTCCGTGATTGCTCATTAGTAGTTTAACAATTTATGTCTTTACACTTGTATCTGTAAAGAGGTAAGCATCCTTGCTTTCAATTGAGAGTAATTACATAGATTTTTGTTTGATTTTTCTAAGTGCATTTTTCTGTTAAAGCCTTTTTCTATATTTAGAACTTCAAAAGCTAATAGAGCTAAATTTCTAAGGAAAACTGTTTATATGTCTAACTGAGCAGTAAATGTAGAGGTGTATTATACTAATTATGTTGACAAATGAATTTACAATCAATAAATTAATTCAATTCTGGGTAACTAGCATAATTAGTATGGCTTTACATAAAATAAAAGCTCAGGGGAAAAGCATGAAATACTAAGAGAACTGAGAATAACTAATTAACTATTACCATTATTTTTTCTTTCAATAACTATTTGTATTTTTCAAGCATATTTACCAATATTATTTCAATTGTTATTTTTACAATCATACCTCCATATTTATGGCAAATCAGAAAATCAAGTTCAAAGAAATTTCTTTTGAAATTAAAAAAGTGATTAGATATTCTTTATATGTACTTTGAAGATATTTTTGTTATTTGTCTTTTTTGAGATTTGTAGATAACCTTGAAATAGTTACAAAAATTGTGCAATAAGACTTTTTTTAGTACTGGGAAAGACCAGTAAAATAAATTAAAATTTATTTTAATAATAAAAATTTATTAACATTCTTATGACCTGTTGGTATCTTATATTTCAATAGATTTTTGATGGCTATAATAATGAAATGTCTGTATTTTTGAAGGCATAGCTGTTTTTTGCATTGTTTATCAAGTAATCTTTGCATATTTCTCTATCTACAAAGACTGCAGATGCTGCAGTTCTGGACATTTTTTGGAATGATGCTCCTTTTGATTCTCTTCTGGCTATGGGAACAAAAGAAATTATATAGTCTTGCTCTAGCAAAGGACAGCACACTTTTTTTGAATTCTTTGATTAATAATCTGTCATAGTTCTTTTCAGCACCAAGAGAGAGTTAAAAAAAAAAATAGCAACTCAGCCAACCAACTTAGCAAAGTGGTCCTGTAACATACTCTAAGGATATCTTGAATATTCTACCTCCTACTCCTTATCTCTTTATGTACTTTCATTCCTCTTAGATCTAGGCAAGACCCGTCATTAATTTCTAATCAAGCCCTTGACTTGGTTACATTGCATGGCAAAGAAAATGGAGTGTCACTCCTATGATTTCAATATATTACACATCAAAAGCCACATCAGCAGACTATATAAGGATAGGTTCTCCTTGCTGGAGTAAACATTCAATATGGAAGAAGCTCAAATGACAATGGAGTGTGTGTGTTTTGGGGGAAGGGGGTCTCTGGGAACTGTGAGCAGCATCTAAAAAAGCGAGGCTTTTGGTCATTCAGTCACAAGTAAATGAATTCTGCCAAAAATGTGAATAAGCTTGGGTGGAGATCTCTCCTACCGAAGCCTACAGATGAGAATATAGTCCAGCTGACATTTTGACTGCAACTTTGTGTGCCCCTGAGCAGGGTGCCTATCAAAGCACTTGACTCATGAACCATGGGGAGGGAATAAATGCTGTTTTAAGCTGCTTAGTTTGCATTATAATTGTGCAGCAATAATAATATATATCCAAATTGAACTGTATAGGATCAAACATAACAAATAGACTCAACTGTATACATGCAGATTTTTCTTATCTTTCTTGATGATCAATGTCACAAAAATAGGTTTGATTAAAAAAAAAACTAGTCAATATTTCTGAAATACCAGGGTATAAAGCCATCTGTCTACATTATCCTAAATTGAAATAGATCTTATAAAAATGTTCAATGGGAGAAGAAAATGGTAGGCTACATTTTTGGAGCAAATTCAGGAACAAATATTAGGAATACATCAAGTAAAATTTTCAGAAGCTGCTTCTAACTGCACTCCCAATCTCATCCCACCCAACCCAAACCTGTTAAATCTAGAAAATTTATCTATCTGACAATGCTCTAGAATTTCAAACTTCATGGGATAGGGCTAAATTTTTTAACAACAAACAGATCCATGTGGGTAAGAATAGGCTCATTTTTTATAATTCACCAGAAAATTATCTTGGATGACTGATAATGAAGGTCAACCTATAAAAATACACATATTCTTAAAACAGAAAACTATATTGATTTGAACCTGATATATGGCAATATTCAAAGATTTATTTTACAGATACCTGTCTAGTGAAAATCAATACATTTTGAATGTGCTCATTTCAGAAACACATTGTGAAATAAACATGGACTGCCTTTCAGAATAACGTGTGTTTCAGGTCAAATTAGTTTATTTGACAGGAGATGCTTATTGCAGTGTCACTGCCAGCACAATGTAAGCTGAACCTGAGGGCAAGGAGATGGGAAAAGAAAGACAAAGACAAGACGAAGAAAAAGAGATGGGGACAGGAGGGACAAAGTGGATGATGTCTAAGCATGCCGATTTTATTAAGAGTTACAAAGCTTTTTCTAGTAGACTGTGCTCAATTGAAGAAGGGGCGGTGACAATAACAAGGTTATGTTTTCCTTATTATCATGATTTCTACACACATGTTTTCCTTCTTATTATGATTTCTACGCACAACCCTGATCATGCCCAAGTCCCATGATGCTGATTCTCTTTGTTCATCCTACACTACATCACTAACTCTTTAAGGAGGTAAAGAACAAGGGAGGTGCCCCAAGCCCCTAGATAAGATTACCAGGAGTTTTGCTCCTTAACTCTAACCTGCCCGCTGTGAAGGTCTGAGAAGCTACACCTCAACTGTTGACACTGCTATGTTCTGGGCTCCCCACATTGTAGCTTTCAGCTTCCATACATGCCACAAATATGCTAAAATTATAATGTATGATTAGAAAGTGCTGTAGATAACAATTAAATGGCTTTGACAAACAGTACACTTAGCTGTTTATAAAATAGTTGACTTCTGTTACCAAGATAACGGAAAGAAGGTAATAGCAATTTTCTTGTATACTTTGCACTATAATTTTTTAAGAGGGAGGGGACAAATGAAAACTAAAAATCTGCCTGCTATCTGCTTTTTTTCTCATGGAAGGAATTTCTGCCATATGTTCTGTGTTCAGTACATACATGGACTGGCCATGGCTATTTCTATGTCTCGTCCTGCTCTCTGGGTCATACCAAAGCAAATCTATATACTGGGGACTCTCATTCAAGCACTAGGTTTTAATAAGTCGATCTAATGCTTTTGATCTATGAGTGGAGACCAGATGACAGAACTTTGTTCTTGACCACTCAATATTTTCTTCTGTAAAATATTTCACTAAGTACACTTTGTGGCAAATAATCACAGATATATACCACACAATCACACAATCACAAAAAAAAATGTGGCAAATAATCACAAAAGATACATCATGCTAAGAAGTCTGCTTCTCCCTCTTCCCCTGTCCACCCTTCAACTTATTCAGTCTTTCTCTAATAAATAAATAAAATATTTTTAAAAACCCTGAAAATCATGTGACTCAATTGTGTGAAATATATAATTACACCTAACATAGCAACTTAAAATGTATAAATACATATATGGACTCCAGACATGATATTTGTGAAGCTATCTTATTTTTCTATTAGTCTTTCACATTGATGTGTATAAATATCTTGTAAATCTTGATATTTCAGACTTATCTCAATGCCTTCAACACAGAGTGAACTCTTAGGTTTGAAACTGTTTCTTAGGCCCCTATTACCTATCCTGTGTTACTGATGGTACTTGCTTTAAGGTAACATCAGTAAACATGTGTGTTGGTTTCTTTTAGGAATAACTTGTGATTTTACCTCCAGTAATTTAGAGATATCATAGAATTAACAAAATTGTGTCTTTTTATTTGCTTCATACGATCTTTGAATATAGCTGTGTATCATCTGTTTTATGCTTTGTGTTCATAAAATATCACATGTTAAAAAAATCTAAGCAGCACACATTTTGCCCCATCTGTTTTTGGTAAGAAAAATGCAGTAAATAGGAGTTATGTTGGCAGGGAAAATTAGTTTTCCATAAAAACTGGCACTTTTGTGATATTTTAATCTCAGATAAGAGTAGATGAAACAAAAATTGCCTAGTTTCATCAGTTATATTTTTATTAATATGACTTTACTTATGTGTCACCATGACCCAATTTGTGGTCATTGTTGATCAAAGACAAAATTCTAGAATAAGCAATTTTAAATAAGCACTCATATTTTGTAACTCAAATTAATGTTATTTTTAAGTATCTATTCTGACCATGCACAGTACTATATTCTGAGGATAAAAATATAAAATATAAACAAGAAATAGGCACTGACCTTAAGAACAGGTTACAAATGATAGTAGAATAAGCATATTTGCCATCTAGGAGATAAAGTTTGCTATGGAGGCAACATAAAGTTATAAAGGTCTGTAAGAACACACCCAGGGGAAAAATTAATCCTGTGTAATGAAAGGATTCAGTAATAAGGTAGACAGATAATTCCTTAGGGAAAAAAATGATTTGTATGGAGTAGAAAATATTATCAATATATTATATGAAGATTTTATTTCAGACTGTCCATGAATAAGATGATTTGACTTTTTAAAAATTTTTTTATTTATCTTTTATTTATTTATATGAGAGAGAGAGAGAGAAAATGAACACTCAAGTAGCAGAGGGTCAGAGGGAGAGGGAGAAACAGACTTCCTGCTGAGCAGAGAGCCAGATATGGGGTTTGATCCCAGGACCCCAAACCAAAGGCAGATGGTTAACTGACTGAGCCACCCAGTCACCCCTAATTTGACTTACAATTTTTCTACTTTACGATAGTGTGAAAGTGTATACATTCAGTAGAAACAGTACTTTTAATTTTGATCTTTTCCCCTGGCTAGTGACATGTGATAAGAGCCAATCTAACAAGTGTTAACATCTCATTGTTGTTTTGATTTGTGTTTCCTATCAATTAGTGATGTTGGTCACCCTTTCACATAACTATTGGCCATTTGTATGTCTTTAGAAAAATGCCTATTTGGGTCGTTTCTTCATATTTTCAATTGGATTATTTAATTTTCTTGTTATTGAGTTATATGAGTTCTTGATATATTTTGGATATTAACCTCATAACAGAAATATGGTTTGCAAATATTGTCTTCTATTCTGTGGGTCACTTTTCAATTTATTGATTGTTTCCTTTGATGTATAGAAGCTTGTTATTTTGATGTAATCCCACTTAATTTTAACTTTTGTTGCATGTACTTTTGGTATCTTATCCTAGAAATCATTGCCAAGACCATTGTCAAGAAACTTTTTCTGGGGTGCATGGTGGCTCAATTGACTAAGTGATTCACTCTTGATCTCGTCCCACATCTTGATCTCAGGATTTTGAGTCCAAGACCCATGTTAGGGTCCATGCTGGGTGTGGAGCCTACTTACAAAAACAAACAAACAAACAAAAAAACCCTCTTTTTTCTTATATTTTTTTCTGGAAGTTTTACAGTTTCAGGTCTCTTACATTTAAGCATTTGACCCTTTTTCAGTTAATTTCTGTACTTAGTGTAATGTGAAGGTCCAATTTAAGCCATTGGAGAACTGTGTTTCCATTTCTTTCTCCTCTTATCTAGTACTTTATGGGCTTTTATATCTGATATGTATGATTTCCAGAGATCCAAAATCTTATACCAGAACATTGAATAAAACCAAATAAAATGTTTCATTTGTGGTAATGGATGAGAGGTTTTCAGGATGAGTTAAATTCAAATTTTTTGTCTTCTTTCTTTTATCTAAATTATCGAACAAGTGACAAGCCACAAGACTTCTTTCCTTCTTAAGAAAATCAAATTATTTACATATTTGAAACACATGTGCTGAGATCTAGCAATGCCTGAATCTTTTAAGGTTTTGGGTACTTTGTTCCTTTTTGAATTCGTTTAAAGCAAATCAAAGAACTGAGAATTACCTCCATAATTACTTATCAGTTGAAAGTAAGAAAGAAAATAAAAGAACACTTAATTCTTCTTTGTGTCTTCATTCACTTTGATCTCTGTCTTATTGATGTGATCCATGTTTCCTTGAATCGAGAGGGAGCTTATAAGATATTCTACTTTTATGTAAATGAAATAAATTATGAGAGGAATCAAAAGTCTTGTTGAAAATTGATATCTTTTATTCCCTTGATTCAAGTTAAGCAAAGTTTAAGCAATTTCAATAGATAAATAGCCATGAATTTTCAATCATATTATGCATTCCTTCACACAACAAATATTTATTGATCACCTATTTCTGTTTCAGGCATTCTTCTATGTACTCAAGAAGTGAGCAAAGTAGAAAACAAGTGTCTCTAACCTCACTCAAACTTATACTGTAAAGGGGAAAATAAGGAAACAAGTAAATATATTAAGTCAGGAGCTATTCAGAAGAATGAAGCAGAAAAGGGCAATAAGAAAAGCTAGCTAGATATGTGTGTGTCTGGAGTGGTATTTTATGAATGATAGTCAGAGAAGACCTTACCATTAAGGCAGTATTTAGCAGACATTTAAAAGAACTGAATGGACAAGACAAGTCATAGAAATATCTGTTCAAACCATATTCTAAGCAAAACAAATGCTGAGACCTCCATATAGGAATTTTTGGGGCATACTTCAAGGAGACCATCATTATTGGAAAAGAATGATATATCCTAAGGGAGGGTGAAATCAGAGAAATAGCAAAGGACCAGATATTGTGGGACACTGTACCCAATTAACTTTAAGGATGTTGGCTTTTACTCAGACTGAGGTGGGAATCCCTTGGAAGGTCTTGAAAAGGGTATGCCTTACATTTTTTTCTTTTAAGATTTTATTTATGTATTTGCTGAAGAGAGAGAAAACACAAACAGGGGGAGTGGCAGGCAAAGGGAGAAGCAGGTTCCCTGCTGAGCAAGGACACCCCTCTCCCTCCCATGCAGGACTTTATCTCAGTATTCTGGGATGATTATCTGAGCCAAAGGTAGATGCTTAACCGACTGAGCCACCCAAGCATCCCTCCCTTACATTTTAAAGTAGTTTCTAAATGTGATTTGGGGCAAGATAATTCTTAGCTATAGTTTTTTTTTTTTTTTTTTTTTTTTTTTTCTTATGCATTATAGGATACTTAGCAGTATCTCTGGACTCTGTCTACTAGATGTGAGTAGTTTTCCTTCAGTTTTGACACCAAAGCCATTTCTAGACATTGACTAGAGCCCCCAGCAGTGGGACAAAATCACCACTAGTAAATAACCATTGTTTAAAATAGATCATGATGATTCATTTCAGAGAAGACTAATGGTGGGAAGGGTGGAGGTGGAAACAAACGGATTTTTGTAACAGCTTTCACCCCTAATTAAACACTCTATGGAGCTATGGGATTTCATCATAGTGGATATTGGCAAGGAGTAGTTAGATTCTGAGTACATTTTAAAGATAGAGTCTATGGGATACGATAATGTGAAATAAAAGGAAAGAGGAGACAAGATGATTATAAATTTTTGCCTCAGTGCTTATAAAATTGAACTTGCTACTTACAAAGTTAATAAAGGTACAGCAGAAGCAGTTTTGGGGTTAGGAAGGTATCAATCAAGACTCCAGATTTGGACCTGATAAGTCTGGTCTATTTATTTGACCTCCAAGTAGAGATATCCAATATGGATTTGAGCATATGAGTCTAGAGTTCAGGAGGAAAACTCTTGATTAGAGTCACACATCTGGGAACCATCAATATAGATATTAAACCTTATAACAGGGTGAGACAAATCATCAAATGGCTTTAACAAATACTGAACTCAGAAGTATATAAATATTAGAAAGTTAGAGAGTGAAGTGGAAAAGCAGAGTAGGACACTGAGAGTTAGTCAGATAAGAGTTAACCAATTGCTAAAATATACAGGAGAAGGGAAAAATGGCTAGAGATTTTATTTAGGAATATGGCAGCTTTCTGTGACCTTAATCTCTGTTTTGGTGGGTTAGCGTGATACTTATCCACTACAGTGGGCTCCAAACAGAATGAAAAAAGAAGAAATCAACACAGAAGATGTCGAAGATTCATTTGAAATGTTGTGTCATAAAGGAGTGAGAATGGAATAACTGCAGAAGAGAAGAAAAATAAAGAAAATTTTTGTTTATTCATTCTAAAATGGATGATATAGGACAGGTTTGCATGCCGAAAGGAGTGATCCATTGGGAAGGAGAAACTGGTAAAAGGAGAGGACAACTGCTGAGAAGATATGCTTAAGTAACCTAGAAATGCAATACAATGTATACAGAAAAGGTTGCCTTAGAATCTCAAGAGTTTATGTGTTAGAAGAAGAGAGAGAAAACTGAACATTTGATTAGCAAAAAGGGTAGACTGTTATGGAGACTCGTGCATGAAAAGTTGCCTTATGATTGCTTCTATTTTCTTTCTGTTGGGAATATGGTATTCAGCTAAGAAGGATGCTGGGAAAAGAGCTGATGAAAATTTTCAGGAGAAAAATGATGCAAAATAGTCATCCAAAGAGTGGGGAATTGTTCTTAAAAAAAAGAAAAAGTAAGTTTCCTGGGACAAATGTATGTGTGTGTCTGTGTGTGTGACTGTCTTCTTTAAATACATTCACATTCAATCTATATTGGTTGGTTGGATGTTTAATTAAGCCTTCTGTACACACCCATCAACACCGTTACATAAATGCCTAGATGGTTCCCAAAAAATCTCAGAGAATGTACTGTATTAATCCCAGGCCTAAACCTAAGTTTGAAAGGATATGAATGTTCCTTGGGATACTCAACAATATCTTAAAACCTTGTTGCAAAATAAAGAAGCAAAGGAGTTCAGAACAGCCCCTCCCCAGACTGAAACACTGTGACATGTATATTATTTTGAGCTGAAGTCACCTGAGACCCAGCAGGCTCCAGAGAAACTTTTTTTCCTCCCTTAACCACAGAGACGAATCTAAATTTGGGTCTTTCTCAGAATAAGGGTTATTAACAGAGATAAATTTTATCTGAGTGACCCATAATTATCATAGGACAACCATCTAATTACCAGAGATCTGCTCTTCTTATCACCCTGTGAAGAACTTCCCTTTCCCTAGTTCAGAATGACATATATATCTCATTTTGCCCCACTGTCTTTAGAATTTCCATGTCTATGTGGATTTTCTGTCTATATGCCTATTAAATGTCATTTTCTCCTATCAAACTGTCTCATGTCAATTTGATTCTTAATCCAGCTGGAAGGAAATTTTTTTGGGGGGCAAGAATTCTTACCCCTCAACAAAAGTCACTACTTTAAAGGAAAGATGACTTACAGAAGAAAGGATTATAAAATAAGATGAAATTTACTTCTTAATTTTATAGGTCTCTCTTAGTTTCCTACTGTGTTGTAGGAAATTAAACATATGATAATTAAATGTAATTCTTTATTATTAAAAGTGCTTCATCCTGTAGGTGATATTTGAATAGAACCTTAATGAATAAATAGAATAAGAATAGACTGTTTTGTCGAGGACCGTGTGATCAGCCCCTCCCGCCATGCCCAGGCCACCAGGAACTTTGGAGGTACCCTTGAATGTGAATGAAAGTCCCTCTGGGCTTTCCCTGCCTAGAATCTGGAAAGCCACGTACCCTGTGGGCCAGGGCAATATGTCCTACGTGTGCTTATCCAAGACAGACAGTTCCATTTAATCCTCTTCCCGGTAATCATATCTCTGTATCTCTTATCTGTATTCCTTGATCCCTCTGCCTCAATGGTCTCAACTTCCGTAAGTTTAAGCAATCACTCTGCACCCTGCAGTAACAATACTAATCCTGTCTCTAGGGTGGGTGCAAAAGCAGTTAAAGATTTAACTGCACCACCCAACTTCCTCACTTGGGAATAGTAAAAGACTGGGACCCTTGACAGTCGAGGCAAAGAGAGTGAGAGCAGAGCAAAGAGACAAAGCCCTGAGACAGAGAGAGACTGAGAGTCTGAGAGACAGAGATGGAGATAGACAAAACAGACACAGAGAGAAAGACAGAGAGCTTGCACAGAGAGAGGCAAAAGCAAGAGAGACAGAAGCAAAGAGAGCAAGAGAGACAGAAACAACTGTTTGCTTAAAGCTAGATTGATGTAACTAAAAAGCTTTAAATAAAGAACCCTGAAGACACAGTTTTCAGGAGAGGAGATCCCCACACCACTCTTCGAGTCCAGTCTCCTCATTTTATCCCGACTCCGTCGCCACCTTCAGGGAACCCTGACAGACTGTTGCCGGGGGGCCGGCTCCAGGCACTGTTTCAAACACAGAAATTAAGAATTGGAAAGACATGCAATATTATGTGGACTGTGAAGGAAAAGCAACTGACTCCCTTATCTCTATGTATCACAGACATAAGCAGGGAGATAAATAAGCCCTTGGAGATAAACAGACCCATATACCCTGCAGAAGAATAGAATCTAGATACTGTTGAGATATTTGGAAGTTTCCTCTAGATGAGAACAGCTGACACTTTTCAAGTTGACCTGATCATTTTCAAGAGGAAGAATTGCATGATATGATTTCACTTTACTAAGTTAATTGCACAGAGATTGGACTGAGATGGGGGACAATTAGGAACAATGAGGTCAATTAGCCCATTAATGTAATCTGGTATTGCCTCATGACTGACACCATCAGTGAGGTTGGTGAAAAGGAACAAGTTTAAAGGAAACATTTGAAGGCCTTGGTGACCAGTTGAATGTGAAAGAATCAGTTACATCTCAATAGCTGTCCTTTGAAACTAGTGTCCAATTGCCTTTAGTGAACTAGATTAAAAGGTTTTAATTAGCATATTCAAATGTGAATATGATTGATAGAATGAATGCTCTGATAGAAATGAAGGAAATACTTCCTCTCTACTTTTTGAAGACAGATAATATCTAGATAACTATGTTTTTAATGTTCTTAAAGTGTGTTTAATAAGATTGTTAAGGATTTTTATAATAGTTTTTTGTGGGATAGGATTGGTTTTGGTTGACCTTTGGGGAAAAAGAAAATAAGGTCTCCATTTTCTTCACTTCTTTTAATGGTGTATACTCTTACTTGAATACCTTGATGCTTCTTTATATCTAGATCCTGTAGTGCCATAGACCTCAGAAAGAAACATTAATGAAATAAAACCCTAGAGCATACAAAACATTCTTTTATTAGCTCTGTGGTTGGTATGGCCAAACATTCAAAATAGTAAATCCCTTATCTGCTAGAAGGGTTAGAGCTGATCTGGGAATTCATAGACTAAATCCAAGGGCAGCAAACAAAATACTCTTAGAAAATTAAAAATCATTTTACAATGAACATTCGCAATATAAAAAAAAAAGAATCATGATAAATAAGGGGCCATCTCTATCCTATCATAAAGAACTATATACATAATAATTGGACGGAATTCATTCCAATGAAACTCATGACTTTCTTCCTCTGATGGCATAAGTATAAACTGACATCATTAACTGTTGATTTTTTTTAAATCACTATACTCATCAGATCATTACTTCTATTTACATCTTCAGTTGTAACTATTTTTTTAGTCACTGACAATAGAAATGCTGCCAGAAATAAGTGTTACAGAGGATTTATCTCCATATAGATCTGTATGAAAACAGTCAGACAGCTGCATTTTTCACCTTCCCATCAGACTAAACAATTGATCTAAATTATAATCAAGATATTCTGGAACAGTTTCCATAAATAATTATTTTTAATTAATAATATTATCAAAGGAATTATTTTGAATGGAACATTCAATGAAATATGATTTTCATTTTCTTGCTATTTCACACTAATACATTTAAAGTTTGCCAGTACATGAAAAATCACAATTTTCCAAAACCAACATAAAATACAAGAGACAACATTTCTCAAAGAATAAAAATTATTTTTTATAAAACACACTAGCTCATAGAACTTTTTTCTGAGAACTGTAAAAAGCAAGCAGGCATATTAAAATTTTAAGAGTTTATTTGAGCAAACATCAGCTGGAATGGATCAGCAGCAACCAGAAGTATTTAGAAGGGTTCTAAGGACAGGTACTCTAGAAAGGATATTATAGAGAAAAGGCAGAGACAAAACAAGATTATTGATTGTCTGTGTCTTAGTCTAGTGGGGTGTTGGTTATCCCTTATCTTTAGGTTTCAATTCCATAACCTTAAGGCATTTAGAAGCTTATATTTTGGTTGGCTAAGATAGGTCACTGCCACATTAAAGGCAGTCTAATGGCCTCTTTGTTTTTGTTTTTCTAAGTAGACTCTGTGCTCAGCATGGAGCCCAAAGTGTGGCTTGAAATCAGGACCCTGAAATCAAAACCCTGAGCTGAGAAGATCAAGAGTCAGACATTTACCCAACTGAACCACCAGGTGCTCCTATGGCTCCCTTGTTTAATTTAAAACCACTAGAAGGGGCACCTAGGTGACTCATTCCTTAAGCCTCTGCCTTCCACTTAGGTCATGACCCCAGAGTCCTGGGATCCTGGGATCTAGCCCTCCAGCAGGCTCCCTGCTCAGCGGGAAGCCTGCTTCTCCCTCTCCCACCACTCCCCCTGCTTGTGTTCCCTCTCTAGCTGTGTTTCTCTTTGTCAAATAAATAATAAGATCTTAAAAAATAAAAGTTCAAGTCCTCTTAATGACATCAAAAATGAAAAGAAACATACAGGTTCTCCCACCACCATCCTGACTTGTGCTAATTAAAATGAATATATCTTTCAATATGGTATAAATAAACCTGGAGATAGAAATTCTCAATGGTTCAATGTTAGAAATTTGGTGCTGCAGACAGATAGGCAGACAGATGAAAGGCAGAGTATCAGAAGAAAAATCTCAGTGTGAACTTCACAATGCAATCCTGAATCATATTCTCACCTATGACTTATTATTTAACTTTCTGACAATCAAAAGTGTTAATGCCTCTAATCCTAGTGTTTAATTTCCTTTCTTTTAAAGACTTGTTCACTTACTTGTCTCCACAACTGGAAAATAAATATTTTAATATTTAAAATAAGTCCTTTGATATTTGTCCTTTCTTTCAAAAATGATGTTTAAAGTATGAGCTGTACTGCTAACTAGTTATTCATGGGTTATCATACTTACAAAGCTAAAATTGGGAGCAGAACAAATTATTTCCCTTTTGCAAATCCTCTGTTTTCTCCTCACGTATTTTCTTGTTTTGCATAATTTTTTTTCTTGACAAATGCCCACACATTATTATGTCCTCACACTTCCTGCAGGGCAAGCCATGATCATTTCTGTCTGGAGAGGATAACTGTGCCTGTGTAATGGAGGAGGCAGTGGGAGAGCTGCAAATTGTGTGTCTGTAAGAGCCTCTCATTTTATGAGTTTGATGAGTTAGGATCAGAACGAGTTTCTCCCTTTTCACTTTGCCTTCTTGAACCAAGATTTTTATAAATATAAAGAATGTAAGACATCAAAATTTTGTTAATTTTGTTCAATTTTGTTAATGTTGTGACAAACACAGCCTTCCAAATAAATGTGTTCTCGGGATGTCTTATCAAATCCGGGTTGTTTCCATTTTCTTATTTGGTAAAATTGTAAGGGAAAAAAATGACTTCCAGATTAAAATCATTATCTATCTATTTATTCAAATAAATAAATAAATGATATATATATATGCATATTTTAACCTACTATGGTTAAAATTATATCATTTATATATAAACGACATATATATCCATATTTTAACCATTTATAATGTGCATGATTGTGCTCGATAATTCCACATTTCATCTTGTGGTTTTGGTCATTGGTAGCAGGACATCTACCTAAAAATTTGACTCCAATTGACACACATGAAGCAAGTTAAAAGTTAATTAGTTAACAAGTATTTCAAATGCTATTTCTTTATGCTTTCTTTTTAAATATTCTATGCCTCAGCCTTCAAAATCTTGAAAAGGCAATGCAGGAAAGTAGGTCCCTTTACTGCCAAAATGAGCAAGTTTTGTTGTTTGCCAGCAAAAATTTCTTCTATATTTCAAGATTTCTTCAACATGAGAAATCTTTTTTGAAAGAAGTCCCATTCTCATTTGCAGATCACAGAACTATTTTCGCTTCTTGTCCATTCTCACATTTGGATAAAACAATTTTGTTTTTGAATGCATACATAAGCCACCTGGCTTGCTTTTCATCCTCAGCCTAATGGGTGAATGGAATGAGACTGCCAGCAGCTTGAAGCAAATCTAGAAAGGGCTGTTCTGACAATTTCTAACTCCTGAAAATAGCACACTGCCTCCCTGATAGTGTATTCAATTTATTTAAATTGTTGTGCTGAGGGAAAATCATTTTTCCTTCTGTTGCTTTTTCCATTATTTTCAGCGTCCTTAGCCATTTGACTTGAGTCACTGACTCTCAGATCGCTGTCACCTTCCTAAATACAACGTTGACAATAGATAACCTTCCCGAAGATGGAGGCTTTTAAATTTTTCACAGATCAAATTCAATTGCATATCCAATTAATTATTGAAAAGTACATATAAAATGTGCATGGGTGTTTTTGCAACTGGAAAAAAATTGATAATATAGTGCATCTGCAAATGTAAGCATCCCACATAGGACCTGGACCCAAGCAAAATCTTCAGCAATGCTTACTGATAGACTAGTTCCTAAGGAGGGAAGAAAAAAGGATGGGTCTCAATCCCTTTTGTCAAGTATTTATTATCTTGGGATAGAAATGCCAACATATTTCCTTTCAAGATCTTTAATTTATATTTTGTGTTTGTCAGCTTTTTGTTTATTTAAGGTGAGATATCTCACCTTGTTTCATATAATATGTAAATTGACTTAAAAACATATAATACAGGGGCACCTGGGTGACTCAGTTGTTAAGCATCTGCCTTCGACTCAGATCATGATCTTGGAGTCCTAGGATTGAGCCCCGCACCCGGCTCCCTGCTCCACGGAAGCCTGCTTCTCCCTCTCTCACTCTTCCTGCTTATGTTACTTCTCTAGCTGTGTTTCTTTCTGACAAATAAATGAAAAAAATCTTTTAAAAAAACATATAATACAAAAGATGATATTGAAAAAATGACTTGGAAAGTAAATGGCATGAAGGGAAAACATCCGTGAGAAAGACAAAGCCAGAAGAGCACAAAGCGTATGCTTTGATCAAAACCATTTTACCAAGTCTGTTACTAATGTAAAGACACAAATAATCTGGGGCACCTGGGTGGATCAGCTGTTAAGCGTCTGCCTTTGGCTCAGGTCATGATCCTGAAGTCCCAGGATCAAGCCCCAATTGGCATCCCTGCTTGGCAGAGAGCCTGCTTCTCCCTCTCTCACTCCCCTTGCTTGTGTTCCCTCTCTAGCTGTGTTTCTCTCTCTCAAATAAATAAAATATTTAGGAAAAAAAGACCCAAATAATCTCAAACTGGTCTCAAAGTTAATGCAAAGAAGATGGCATTGTCAGATAAATAATTCAACATGGTAATAAAGCCAAATTAGGTACATCAGAGAAAGAAAATCATACCACAACTAAAGCTAACTTCCAGTTAAAATTCAGTAAAATCAGTTCTTAAAGGGTCAGAATAATGCAGTCCACATATTATTTACTGTTGTTGCAGAGAATATCTATTTAATTGAACTGAATAGTTCCATTGTGCCACTTAACATAAGCCAGTTAAATATGAGAGCATAGTAAAAGTAACAATGGTAACACTATACACCATGACCTTGAGTCAAGGATTTTGATATAGAGTCCTTCAGATGATTTTGATTTACAAAGTAAGAGAGGATATAGGATGGCTCAGTGGAGACTGTTACCTAAGCCATCAAAAAACAGTTTCCATCAACCCTGATTCTTCCATGAATATTAAAGTCTTTTATAAGCATTAGTATCCAGAGCTTTCTGTCAAACTCTAGCTCTTAGGTTATATGACTTTTTTACCACAAAAGGAAGGCCTGAGGAAAAGTCAGTAAAGGCTCCAATCTTGTATTCTTCTTAACAGAAGTCTCCACAAGTTTATAAAAGTATAACCAGCCCATAACCACTTTTTACCTGATTTGCAGTAATCCTCCACAGCTTGTGGTATAGAATTACTATGAGGTAAAGTACAAAACTGGCCTCCCAAATAGAAATGCAATTTAAAATGTTTTACCTTTGTACCATAGGTTTTCACTCAGAACCATTCCTTATTTTAAAATGCAACTTGATATATGTGTATCTGAACCAATTAACTGAAGAAAAGGTATCCAGTATTTTCACTACTATTAGGATTTAGGTCCCCTAACATGATCAACTTTGCTCTGACGTATATGTCCAAAATAAGAACAAAACAGTTCTCAACAAGAGATGCTACTTCAGAGTGTTTTTGTACTTTGGTTCATAGTCATCAAGCCAGGCCTGGCATTGGAATCATATTAGAATGGCTGGTCCCTGCTTCCAGAGATTCTGATTTAATCACCCTGAGGTAAGATGCAGTGAATTGAGTATTTTTAAAAAGCAACCCAAATGATTTTAATAAGCTGAGATTCACCATGTTAAACCAATCAGTTCCAGCTTACCAGGAAATTAAAACAAGTCTAGTGAGAAAGCTCCAGGCTCATAAACTGAAAAGATCAATTTGTTTTCTTAAAGTTTTCAGAGTTATAGCCAAATACCCAGTTCTTCTAGCATTTTATTTTTTTTCCTGAAAATGTCGATGTAGTGAGAGATCTATGAAAACGGAGATGTAAAATTTCTAACACTTAACAGGATGTAAAATTACAACCCATCTGATGAACCAATACATGCAATTTCTAACTTATGGGGAAAAAAGTTAGTAGACAAAATGTGTCACTTGAATAAGTTCTTAATTTTAAAAAATACAATCATTGGATTTAGCCTAAACACATCTAAAGGTCTCTCTTGCTTATCCAAGGATCTCTTCCACAGAGTAAAGAAAATCTCTTCAATCCAGGGAAAGAATGTCAATAATCTAAGATCAGAGTAGGCAGTAGTTAGGAGCAGGCTCTTCCTATGCTTTGGTGGAACGTATAAGCAAATACATCTTTTCTGCTAAGAATATAAATGCATAAATTTGGAAAAAATTCTCATTGTACTCAAAAATCATAAGATTTAGAGCTGATGAAACTACTATTCAAAGCCTTTAATTTTCCTGTGTTTTTTTTCTCTTGGGAAAAGGACTATAAATTGTAGATAGTCATGATTTCCTCTACATACCAATAATATTCCCTGGTAAAATAGTTCCACTATATTCTCGAGCCAGATACTGTATAAACTCAATAAAATCAGGGAAAGGATAAAATTTAATGCAAATTTCATTTTTGCCCGAGGAGAAACAAATACTTTGCTAATACAAAAATTGTATATTTTTCAATTTACCTTTAATATTAGAGTCAATAATACTATCTTAACACTGAGATGAACTTACTTAAATACAGTGATTAATATTTTATTTTAAGAATGTAAAATTCTCGGGTGCCTGGGTGGCTCAGTGGGTTAAAGCCTCTGCCTTTGGCTCAGGTCATGATCTCGGGGTCCTAGGATCAAGGCCCACATTGGGCTCTCTGCTCAGCAGGGAGCCTGCTTCCTCCTCTCTCTCTGCCTGCCTCTCTGCCCACTTGTGATCTCTGTCAAATAAATAAATAAAACATTTAAAAAAATATTTTAAAAAATAATATAAAATTCTCAAAAATATATTAATCTGCTTAAGAGCAAAATACTTCACAATATTATAAAACAATACATTTCCAATAACCAGTTACTGGATATATTTAATTCTATGGTGAAATATCCTAAGGTATGTTATTTAAAGAACATATTTAATATGTAAGTTCTTTACCAAAATAATTCTAGAGTTTTTTTTCTTTTCAGTTTTGAACTTCCTTTCTGTCTCTAAGGACAAGGCTTTGTTCTTTCAAATCGAGAATCAGTGAACCAACACAACAAAGAGTATTGATTGAATTCCTTGCACCTGAGTTGTTGGTGAAAAAAAAAATAGAATAATTTGTATTTGAGGACCCAACATCCTTTTGTATCATAAATGACATTAAAAAAAATAAATCCTACTTATGACACCATCTCCTACTTGCCTTAGAGTAGAGTAAGGATAGTGGAGGCTGAAATCAATAATTTTTTAACCACCCTTCAAATAGGGAATGCTCCAATCAGCAGTGTCAGGTCACTAGTTGTGTGTGTGTGTGTGTGTGTGTGTGTAGTTTTGAGAGAATGTGCACTGTTTTAAAATCTCTCTTGACTCTCCCTTTCTATCCCTCCCTTCGACAGGTTGCTGCCTTGCACCTGATGAAAACCATATTTTCCATTAGGGAACATACTCAGCCCTCTGGCACTGACTTAGTCTTCAGGCGCACTAAGCGCATGCAGTTGGTAAAGCTCTAATGAAAAAAAGCAGGCAAGAACAAGCTGTTTCTTGAGCTCCAGATCCATCATTCCAATCCATATGCAGTCATTACAAATTAAAATTTGGGTTGTTTTCTCTATACTGTATTCCAATTTATGTTGAGCAATCAAATGAGCAGCAGGGATTTTTCCCTTCTATTAAGTGTTTATTTCTTTCTGAAGTTTATTTTATTTAGGCAACTTTACACCTAGAAACTAAAATAAGATGGGTGCATAGGTGGCTCAGTTGGTTAAGTACCCACTCTATTTTTTTTTAAGATTTTATTTATTTATTTGACAGGGAGAGAGATCACAAGTCGGCAGAGAGGCAGGAAGAGACAGAGAGGAGGAAGCAGGCTCCCTGCCCCTATGTGGGCATCTATCCCAGGACCCTGAGATCATGACCTGAGCCAAAGGCAGAGGCTTTAACCCACTGAGCCACCCAGGTGCCCGGTTAAGTACCCACTTTTGATTTTGGCTCAGGTTATGATCTCAAATGGATCTTTGAAAATCCATAATTTTGAAAATCCTGGTAACTTACCAGGAAGAGCCCAATCATTAGCTAATACACATTATTCTAAAGTGCACATGGAACATTATTCAGGAAATACCATATATTATGTTGCACAAAAAGTCTGAATTAAAAAAAATTAAAATCATGCAATAAATATTCTCATACCACATAGAATGAAATTAAAAATTAAAAACACAAACAGAAATTGAGGATTCAAGAATATGTGAAATTAAGTAAGACACTATTAAGTAATCAATGAAACATAGTAAAAATCACAAAAGAAATTAGAAACACTTTGACATAAATGAAAACAAAATCACAGCATATGCAAAGTTCTGGAACATAGCTGAAAAATGCTTAGAGGGAAATAAATAACAATGAATGCTTATATTAAAAAAAGAAGAAAAGCATCAGATTAATAACCTTCCAACATAAGAAACTAAAATAAGATGGGTGCGTAGGTGGCTCAGTTGGTTAAGTACCCACTCTTTTTTTTTTTTTTTTAAGATTTTATTTATTTATTTGACAGAGAGAGGGATCACAAGTTGGCAGAGAGGCAGGCAGAGAGAGAGGAAGAAGCAGGCTCCCTGCCTAGAAAGAGCCCTGCTGTGGGCCTCAATCCCAAGACCCTGAATGAGATCATGACCTGAGCTGAAGGCAGAGGCTTTAACCCACTGAGCCACTCAGGCACCCAGTTAAGTAGCCACTCGATTTTGGCTTAGATTATGATCTCAGGTTCTTGAGATCAAGCCTCATATTGAGCCTGAGGTTGAGCTCCATGATCAGTGGGGAGTCTGCTTGAGATTCTCTCTCTTTCTCTTTCCCTCTCCTTCTGTTTGCACTCTCTCTCTCTAAAATAAATAAATAAATCTTAAAAAAAGAAATAAGAAAAAGAAAACCAAAAAACCCAAAAAACTAATTAAAAACCCCCAAAACAATACTAAACCAAAGAAAGCAGATTGAAGAGAGGCTGATATTACTAAAATCAAGAAATACATAGGTTTATTACCACCCACATTATAGAAATTAATAAATAAAAATACTATGTTAACAAAATAAATAGCTTAAATATAATATTTTCTAGAAGACACAAATTACCAAAAATAATTCATGGAGAGGTTCAGTTGGCTAAGTGTCTGTCATGATCTCAGGGTCTTGGGATGGAGTCCCATGTTGGGTCCCTTGTTCTACAGGGAGTCTACTTCTCCCTCACCCATCCTCCCACTTCTTCTCTAAATCTCTCACTCTCTCTATCTCAAATAAATAAGTAGTATCTTTAAAAAAAATTATAGAGAATTATAAAACCTGAATATACCTATAACAGGCAAAGCCATTGAATTACTAATACAAAAACTGTAGAAAGACAAAGCCCAGATGGCTTCCTTGGTAAATTCTACCAAATGTGAAAGGAGAATTAATATCAATTATTTATACATCTCTCCAGAAAAATAAAAAGGCTGAGGAAAACACTTCCCAACCCATTCAATGAGGCTAGAATTACCCTGATAACAAAAAACAGACAAAAATATAGCAAGAAAACTACAGACCAAGATTATATATTTATCTAAACAATAACAATTAAATTCAGGAATAAATAAAAGGATTATATTTCATGACCAAGTGTAATTTATGAAATTAAGTCTCATACACTAATATACAATGTTGGTTAAACATGAAAATCAATCTATGCATAAACTATATTAATTGAACAAAGAACAATAACCACATCATCATCTCAACAGAAATGTATTTGACAAATGGCATAATGATAAAACTCTCAACATACTAGATATAGAAGGAAAGTTCCTCAAACTATAAAGGGTGACTAAATTGCAGCTATCATCTTACATAACATTAAAAGACTGGAAATGCATCCCTGTGATCAGAAAAAAGACAAAGAAACCTATTCTCATCATTTCTATTTAGTACTGTACTGGAGGTTCTAGTCAAGGCAATCAGTCAAGAAAAAGAAACAAAAGATACCCAGATTGGAAAGAAAGACATAAAACTATCTTTATTTCTATATGACATGATCTTATGTGTAGAAAATCATAAACAATCAACAGAAAGTGTTAAAACTAAAAATGAGGGGCATGTAGGTGGCTCAGTTGGCTAAGAAACTGCCTTTGGCTCACGTCATTATCCCCGAGTTCTCCCGGGATCAAGCTCTGCATTGGACTCCTTGTTCGGTAGGAAGCCTGCATCATCCTCTCTCACTCCCCCTGCTTGTGTTCCCTCTCTAGCTGTGTTTCTCTTTGTCAAATAAATAAATAAATAAAATATTAAAAAAAGAAACTAATAAATGAGTTCAAAATTATAGGATGCAAAATTAATACGCAAAATCAGTTTTACTTCTAAACACAACCATGAATAATATGAAAGTAAAATTGAGAAAACATTCTGATTTATATCTAAAGAATAAAATACTCAAAAATCTGTTTTTCAAAATAAATTAAGTCTCATACACTGAAATTTACAAAACATCATTGATAGTAATTAAGAAGACCTAAATGAAGAGAAAGACATTTCATGATCAATGTGATATTCCTTAAGTTGATATATATGTACTCAATATTGCCCCTTTCAAAATCACAGCTACCTTTTTTGCAGAAATTGACAAAATGATTAAAAAATTCGTGCGAAGTGGTGCCTGGGTAGGTCAGGCAGTTAAGCATCTGACTCTTGATTTCGGCTCAAGTCATGATCTCAGCGTCCTGGGATGGAGCCTCATGTTAGACTCCATGCTCGATTGCTTGAGATTCTCTCCCTTTCCCCATCCACCAGATCATACTATCTTTCTCAAATAAATAATACAAAAAATCTTTTAAAAATGCATGTGAAAATGTAAGAGACCCAGAATAGTCAAAAATTCTTGAAAAATAACAAAGTCAGAAGAATCACACTTGCTGATTTCAAAACTTGCCAAAAAGCAGTAGTAATTATAACATTGTGTTCGTATCATAAGATAGACACACACATTAATGGAATAGAATTCAGAGTCCAGCCTTACATTTATGGTCAATTGATTTTCAACAATAGTGAAAAGAAAATTCAATGAAGGAAAGAAGAGTCTTCAATGATACTGGGCAAGTGGAAATCTACATACAGATGAGTGAAGTTAGAATGACCTCACACCATATACAAAAATTGAAAAAGATAGATCAAATACAGAAATGTAAGACTTAAACCTACAAAACCCTTGGGAAAAGAAAAAAATATATACATTTTCTCGACCTTGGATTAGGCAATGATTTTTTGATATGACACCAAAACACAAGCAATGAATGATTATAGAAAGGTATTCATCTACATAAAAAATATTTATCTTTTAAAATATACCATTAAGAGGGGTACCTGGGTGACTCAATCAGTTAAGCATCTGCATTTGGTGATCCCCAAGACCCTGGGATCAAGCCCTCCATCTGGCTCCCTGTTTAGCATGGAGCCTGCTTCTCCCTCTGCCTTCCCTCCCCCTGCTTGTGCTCTCTTTCTGTCTCTCTGACAAATGAAATCTTTTTAAAAAATAAAATAAATAAAATATACTATTAAGAAAGTAAAAGAAAAGCTAAACTATGAGAAAAAATTCTTGCTTATATGGATCTTATACCCCAAATATATCAAAACTCTTACAACTTAATAGTAAAACATATAAAGGCATATATTTAAAAAAATGGGTAGAGGATTTGAAAGATGTTTCTTCGTGGAAGATAATAAGTAAGTTAAAAGTCCAATAACACATGTTAAAAAGCTCAACATAGTCACTAGGGGAATGCAAATCAAAGCCACACAAAATGTCACTTCACACTCAATAGGTAGTCATAAGCAAAAATAAGCATTAGAGAAACATTAGAGAAGATATGAACAAGTTAGAACTCTCAAATATTACTAGCGAAAAAGAAAAACAATGCAGTTATTTTGGAAAATAATTTGGCAGTACTTCGCAGTGGTACACGTAGACTTACCATGTTACCCATTTATTTTACTACTAGGTATACACTCAAAATTGAAAAAATGCACATGTACAAATACACAAACACACAAAAATACAATATTCATAGCATCATCATTCATTATAGTAAAGATTTAGGGCGCCTGGGTGGCTCAGTGGGTTAAATAAAGCTTCTGCCTTCGGCTCAGGTCATGATCTCAGGGTCCTGGGATCCAGGCCCACATTGGGCTCTCTGCTCGGTAGGGAGCCTGCTTCATCCTCTCTCTCTGCCTGCCTTTCTGCCTACTTATGATCTTTCTCTCTGTCAAATAAATAAGTAAAATCTTAAAAAAAAATTTAAACAACCCAAAATGCTCATTGGTGAAAAATAATATGGTATAGCCTTACAATGAAAGGATATTTAGTCATAAAAAAGAATAGTATCAATACATGCTATAATATGAGTGAATCTTGAAAACATCAGGTTTGGTGCTCCTAGTGCATGTTTTTTATTATTTTTTTGCTTTTTTACTTTTTACTTTTCTTATATTTTTGTTTATTTTCATACTTTTTTTGCCCTATTCCCAGGTTTATGGTTGCAGTGAAACTAAAACAGTGTTCATGAATTCCAAGTGTTAAGAATTCAATGTATTGGACACCTAGGTGGATCAGATGGTTAAGGGTCTGCTTTCCATTTAGGCCATGATCCCAGGGTCCAGGGATTATGTCCTCTTGCTCCTTGCTCAATGGTGAGCCTACTTTTCCCTTTGCCTGCCATTCTCCCTGTTTATGCTCTCTCTCTTCTCTCTCTCATCTCTCTCTGACAAATAAATAAAATGCTTGAAATGAAAAAAAGGAAAAAAAGAATCCGATGTATTGCTAAGATAGTATTTAGTCAAATCCATTTCACCTTCAAGGAAATTAAACCAGTTCAACTTACTACAAAGAAAACATTTTTTGGCATCTAGATTTTGGATCTAAATATTTCCTTTAAAGGCTATAATCAGGGGTACCTGGGTGGTTCAGTTGGTTTAGCAACTGCCTTCAGCCAGGGGCGTGATCCCAAAGCCCCAGGATTGAGTGCTGGGGATCAAGCCCCGCATTGGGCTCCCAACTCCTCAGAGAGTCTGCTTCTCTCTCTAACTTTTTGCCTTATGCTCTCTCTCAGTCTCTCTCTCTCATTCAAATAAATAAATAAAATCTTAAAAAGAAAAAAAAAAAAAGGTTATAATCAGCGACCCCTAGGTGGCTCGTTAAGTATTTACCTTCAGTTCAGGTCATAATCCTGGAGTCCAGGGATTGAGCCCTGAATTGGGCTCCTTGTCAGCAAGAAGCCTGCTTCTCTTTCTCTCACTTCCCCTGCTTATGTTCCCTCTCTCGCTGTGTTTCTCTCTGTCAAATAAATAAATAAAATCTGGAAAAAAAAAAGTAAAGGCTATAATCAATGCCTGGAACAGAAGGAGAATAAGGACTCTTCTGAGAGAAAGCTAAAGGACCCCAACTTTATAATTTTTTTTAAAGATTTTGTTTATTTGATAGAGAGAACACAGACAGAGAGAGAATACAAGCAGGGGTAGTGAGAGAGGGAGAAGCAGGCTTCCCGCTGAAAAGGTAGCCCGATGTGGGGCTGGATTCTGGGTCTCTGGGATCATGACCTGAGCCCAAGGCAGTCCCTTAACCAAGAGCCACCCAGGTATCCCTTGGACCCCAACTTTATCCCATCAGAAGATCAATGAGGAATAAGAATTTGAGAAGGCAGAATAATTTTATAGGAATGACCCAATTTAGGAGTCATGATAGATAATAACTATGAATGATAGATATGATAGACAATAGAATGATAGATAATAACTCTGGTTACTATGTGATAGATTTGTGGCAAATGAAGAAATATGGCAACGAAGGGAATTTTTTAATCACATATCCTGCTTGACCTCTCTCCAGTATATTTTATTCAACCACGAGGTACTAAGTGTGGCAAATTTGTTTATCTTTGGTGAGATTTTATTATAGATATCAGCATGTCTTCAGTGAGAGAAGAACATGTAGATTTAATAGGGAATGAACCTCCTAAAATCACATTTGATCATATCAATCCCAAGTACTAAAAGGATAGAATTTAAATCATTGCAACATACATGTTCTTCAAAATCTTATCCCAATCTTTCCAGTAATCATATATATGTTCATATAAATAAGGTACACATAAAAATCATATGCATAATTACACATACATATATCCATTTAAAAACATAATTTGAATAATTATTTTCAGAAATATTATTTATTTTCACATATCATATCATTTGACTGATAGGTTAATTATCATCACTTTTGGTCAGTTGATAAGCAATCTCTTCCATTAAAATCCCCTTGTGCCACTACCAAAAATAATTGCTCTTTCAAGTCTTCTGTGACCCTATAATAATTTATATTTTAGTTATTGGTAGTATTTCTTTTATAGCACATACTGTATCTTTATGGAAAATAGGATGTTTCTAATATTTATTTTATAGCATCAGGAGATAATAAACTGCTCATTTACTTCTATCTTCCTTGAATGACTAATTGCATTATTCATGGTATGTACATTCTAACTATACTTATTGAATTATTTAATTTCTCTCTCTCTCTTTTATAAAGATACAGACGTAGTGGAAAGAAGGTGCACATGCACCCCAGTGTCCACAGCAGCAATGCTAATAATAGCCAAACTGTGGAAGGAGCAGAGATGTCTTTCAAAAGATGAATGAATAAAGAAGATGTGGCTCATAGCTATAATGGAATTTTACTCAGCCATCAAAAAGGATAAACACTTACCATTTACATTGACATGGATGGAACCGGAGGGGTTATGCTAAGTGAAATAAGTCAAGCAGAGACTTATGTGAAACATAAGAAATAGAGTGGAGGACCACAGGGGAAGAGAGGGAAAACTGAATGGGAAGAAGTCAGAGATGGAGACAAACCATGAGAGACTCTAGACTCTGGGAAACAAACTAAGGGTTACAGAAGGGAGGGGGATGGGGGTTGGAGTAACAGGGTGGTAGGTATTAAGGAAGGCACGTGTTGTGAACACCCTGTGTTATATGCAACTAATGAATCGTTGAACACTACATCAAAAGCTAATGCTGTAACTATATGTTGGCTAACTGAACATAATACAAAAATAAAAATAAAATAAAAATAAATATTTTATTTATTTATTCATTTATTTGAGAAAGAGTACAAGCAGGGGGAGGGGTGTGGCAAAGTGATAAAGGGAGAAGCAAGCTCCCCACTGAGCAGGAAGCCCAATAGGGGCTCAATCCCAGGACCCCAGGACCATGACCTGAGCTGAATGCAGCTCCCTAACTGACTGAGCCACCCAGGTGCCCCTTCATTTCTCTTTTCTTATGTGTGATATACTGATGTATCAAAAAGGAACAAACTAACATTCAAATAGATTGATGCTAAAAAAGGAAAAAAAATAATTGAATCACCTTTTTTAGTTAGATTAATTTTTAGGTTTCCATGAGTCATTTTCTCATTTCTGTTTCAATTCTGTTTGTGCATGCTGTTAGATAAGGTATTTTACACTTTTAATCTATATATTGTAGAAAATAAAAAAGTACTCATTGAAACAAATTTTGTCTGGTCAATTTAATTCCCAGAAACATTCTGGTCCGTGTTTAGTTTCTCTGATGATTTTAATAATTTCTTATAGGTCCTGAACTTGATGTTAATGGCTCTTCTGTTGTATAATAGTTCTCATAGAACTGTAATTTATTACTTGAAACTTTCATTGGATTTTGCTTCAATAATTGCTTTTTATCTTTGCCATCTTAGTTTTAACTGTAGCATATAGTTTTTGAGGTGTGTAGAATCTCAACAATATGCAAAAACTGCATTTGCCTCTTAACTCAGAATATCTTCAGTTTGGAAGGGAATTTGCCTTCCTTAGTTTTTTGATCTGTTTTGTTGTTGTTGTTGTTGCTATTGTTGTTGTTGTTTGTTTGATAGAGAGGGAGATCACAAGTAGGCAGAGATGCAGGCAGAGAGAGAGGAGGAAGCAGGCTCCCTGCTAAGCAGAGAGCCTGATGCGGGCGGGCTCCATTGATCCCAGGACCCTGACATCATGACCTGAGCTAAAGGCAGAGGCTTTAACCCACTGAGTCACCCAAGCGCCCTGCTTTCCTCAGTTTTAAATCACTTACACTTTGGACACAAACAAAGGAATATAGTTAGGCTTGTCTGAGTCTGCTTCTTTCAGAAAGTATATTGTTATAGCAGATGAATAGTTATAGCAGATGAATAGTTATAACAGATGAATAATGTGATATCACATTTTAAAGATAAACTGAAAAGGAAAAATTAAGTTTTGGTTGTTTTATTCCAATGTTGGAAACCCCATATTTGAGTTCTATGCCAAATATGTGCTGACTTGCCAGGTGCTTTAAAGTGAACCATATAGGTTCAGGGTTATTTAAGTAAAAATAATTATTGCCTTAAAAAATCAGGAACTTTTGTCTCCTTTGCCTTTGGAGACGTGTCTTGAAAGAAGTTGCTGTGGCCGATGTCAAAGAGGTTACTGCCTATGTTCTCTTCCAGGATTTTGATGGATTCCTGCCTCACGTTGAGGTCTTTCATCCATTTCGAGTTTGCCTTTGTGTGTGGTGTAAGCGAATGGTCTAGTTTCATTCTTCTGTATGTAGCTGTCCAATTTTCCCAGCACCATTTATTGAAGAGACTGTCCTTTTTCCACTGTATATTTTTTCCTGCTTTGTCAAAGATGATTTGACCATAGATGTGGGTCCATATGTGGGCTCTCCACTCTGTTCCATTGGTCTGTTTCTCTATTTTTATGCCAGTACCATGCTGTCTTGGTAATCACGGCTTTGTAATAAAGCCTGAAGTCAGGTAATGAGATGCCCCCAGCTTTGCTTTTCTTCTTCAGCAATTCCTTAGTGATTCGGGGTCTTTTTTGGTTCCATATAAATTTTAGGATTGTTTGTTCTAACGTTTTGAAGAATGTTGGTGGAATTTTGATCGGAATGTCATTGAAAGTGTAGCCTGCTCTGGGCACTATAGACATTTTGACAATGTTTATTCTTCCGATCCATGAGCATGGAATGCTCTTCCATCTTTTTGTGTCTTCTTCAATTTCTTTCATGAGTGTTCTGTAGTTCCTCAAGTATAGATCCTTGACTTCTTTGGTTAGATTTATTCCTAAGTATCTTATAGTTTTTGGTGCTATAGTAAATGGAATCGATTCTCTGATTTCCCTTTCTATTTTTTCATTGTTGGTGTATAAGAATGTAACTGATTTCTGCACGTTAATTTTGTATCCTGCCACATTACCAAATTGTTGTATGAGATCTAGTAGTTTGGGGGTAGAGTCTTTTGCGTTTTCCACATATAGTATCATGTCATCTGCAAAATGAACTTCTGGGACTTCATCAAAATAAAAAGCTTCTGTACAGCAAAGGAAATAGTCAACAAAACAAAGAGGCAACCCACAGAATGGGAGAAGATATTTGCAAATGACACTACAGACAAAGGGCTGGTATCCAAGATCTATAAAGAACTACTCAAACTCAACACCCAAAAAGAAGATGAACACATCAAAAAATGGG